>CM065052.1:135967354-136215945 GCA_032883995.1 Coronaproctus castanopsis | reverse complement strand
TATATATATATATATAGGCAATCATCATATTGTTCGTTGCAAACAGCCCTAGCACATTGTAGGTTATTTTTACTTACAAAATGGACCACAGATCAAGACACTAATTATATGCAATGCACGCGTGTTGTTACGTGTATTAGCTTTGTGCGAGACAGAAATTTATAATATAAATATGATTTTGACGCCTAAATATACGACGGATGGATAAGATAAAAAGAAAAAGAAAAAATAATTTGTGAAAAGGGAACTCAGATACGCGAAATGCGATCAAACTGAATTAGCCATGTCATGATATAAAGGAATGCGGTTAGATTGGAAAAACTATGTGATAAGGCAGGGAAAATTAGTGGTTCATGACTTAATAGAGGGTAACATCCAGGAGAAACGGTGATGCGGTATTATTAAGAAATACAAGATTTCACATCTTTTCGGAACATAGATCTGTGAAAGAATGCTAAAAAAAGGATCATAGCGGCAAGAAAAAAAATAAGGTTCTTAGAACCGAACAACCGAAATAAATATTACACTTAGAAGGAAACAAATTTATAATTCGCGAAGTGATGTTTCATAAATTCATATCGAGTAACGTAAGAAATTTTAAAATTAAAATAAATATCGCCGATTAGTTACTTCGTCGATGAAAATAATTTAATTTTTATTACCGGGCTTTTCCCGTTAAAAGTTTTCTAGAAATAACGTCGAGAATTTACCCGTAACTATTAAATATCCTTCTGTTAAAGCAAACGGGAAGAAGCACCGAAAGACATATTTATTTATTAATTATTTCGTAGATGAAACGATTTCGTAGTTCAATATCGACGAAACTAAATTACAAAAAGTTTCCATAATTATAAAATAAATATTAAATAATTCATCCGTGGAGGCGAAAAATGGCCTGAAAAATCTGCACCATACAAGACAAAATAAATCGTAAAATCTCACTAGCGACAATGCAACATAAATACGTTGAAGAATCTGAATTAGTCGCGATATGAAGTATCTTTTCGTAAGAAAAACTCAATCGTCCCACTATAACTTTCTCGATTCGTAAATAATCAAATAGCGATTCTCGCAACTGTACCTCTGCGATAACACAATCTGGCACAGTTTATATGGCAAACCGATTCACGTCTTTTAAACTGACTGAACTGACTAATTTTTTATTTTTAAAAAAAAAAAAAAAAAACAAATTAGTCGTTCGTAAAGAAAGAACGTTTTGACTTTTAAAGCAATTTTGCTAAATAAACTCGCGTTGTTCTTAAATCATTCGAAAGTTTTCAAATAAACTAATTCCGGACAGACTACATCAAAGCCGATATCTTTACCAACAACCGGAGGTAAAAAACGACCAATAGATAGACGAAATAAAAATTAAAGTCCGAATGAACTGAAAAAGAAAAAAAAAACAACCTGTTTTTACTTTAAGTTAGTCTCAATAGCCATCGGGCTTTACTTTGAAATTCTATTTAGCTTTAAAAGTCGGTCGGTTGATATATATAAACGAAGAAAAACTAGGCAATTCATTTTCCGGGATAGTACCTGCAAACGGCATTAAAAGATTTAATAACAGCAATGTACACACAGGCCCTGACAAGCGAGAAATAACAAGCCTCTGTATAAAACAGCCGACGGACAGCGAACTTTGACGATAAGCTTATAAAGTATCCTCATTATCGTTATTTTTTTTTTTTTTTTTTTAGTTTATTCATTTTTATTTTAATTAGGAGTACCATTTTCATTCGAAACCTTTTAGTATTTGTTTTTAATTGAAAAAAAATCACAGGAAAAAAGAATTATAGGAAAATGAAACGAGAGAATAAAACGAGACGTCGAAGGCAGACCGTAAACTTTATAACTGAAATATAAAATTTTCCTCAGCTCGCTAAAAAAAAAATTTCCGGAAAATTTCGACTTTATTTCGAAAAACCTTGAGAATATTAAAACACAAAACAAATTTTCGTTGCAAAAATAGACGCGCCAAACGTGTGATGTTTCGTAATCGATTTATTTTTGTTGATTTCAGTCGGTGTATATCTCTAGATGTTTCTTTTCGATGAGCATTATGTCCGGAGGTATTTTGGCAAAAGAAATATTAGCGAGTACTAGGAAGTGGAGTCGATTTTATAGTATCAGGAATTATTCCCAGTGACTAATTTATTAGAAAATAAACAACAGAAAAAGTAGTTCAAATCACTAAATCTGTATATTACAAAGACCAAAAAAAAAAAACATCTGTGATTCGGAGGGCAGGGAAGAAGTGAAACCTAAAAACATTTTAACCAAATTCGATAGTATAAAAAAAAACCACACACACATACATACATATATATATATATATATATGAATAAGCCTACTTATGTGTATAAACGTGGTTTGATGATGGGTGTTGGTAGCGCGATACATACGAACGTGATATATATATATATAGTGAACCGTAATCTGGACTGCACACCGGAAATACGCAAAAGAATAGCCATGGGTAAGCAAATGTTCACAGATAAACATTCACTACTAGTGCAACGATCAATGTCATTACTGTTACATAAACAGCTCATGAAAACATTCGTGTGGTCAACTGTGCTGTATGGGGCAGAAACGTGGGTGCTGAAACAAGCTAATCAATCTATGGATATATATATATATATATATATATATATATATATATATATATATATATATATATATATATATATATATAAATATCATCATCATTGTCGTATTGTTCGTTGCCGAACTTCATGACTAGTATTGTACGTTTTATTTTTACGCACAAAATGAACTAACATTCAAGGCACTATTTATATGCGACGTAGATGCACGTGCATATAATGTTATACGGTGTGAGTTGACACTGCCGTCTCCATGATAATTGATGAAATCTTTCTAAGTCGCGCGTCCGGATCATCGAGTTGACAGTCGAGAACACTAGCAACTACAGCCCCGCGACGTGTATGTATATATATATATATATATATATATATATATATATATATATATGTGTGTGTATACGTATATATGTATATATATCGTCCGTATTTTTTTTTCGCTCGTTTTGCGGCTTAACCTCCCTAATAAACCGCGACAATAGAAGTTTCACTTCAATAAATATAATTTATAATTATGCAAGGGAAAAAAAATACAAAAACAATATTTTAATTTAGAAGTACATTACAAAAAGAAAAAATTGCATTTTTACTTTGTTCTATTTTTTGTAATATATCTAAATTAATTATGTTTTACATTTTTTTAATAAATAGAATATATTTTATATTTTACTCTTTTATGTCCACTTGATAATGACTTAATAGCCGAAAAGCTTTCTTTTTTATATAAAAAATTTAACGATTTTGACTTTTTTTAATTTTTTCTAAATACTACATTCCACACTGTTTAAATAATTTATGAAAAGTTTCGATTTTGTTTGTGCTATTAATCAATAATACTCACGGCTGAAGAAAAGACTAAAGACAAGAGTACGTATATGGCCGCTAATCCCTTTCCTATGTTAACCAGTCTGTTTATTATCTTCATTGCATTTTCAGTTTTACAGTGAGTGAGATCATAGTTATAGAAACTTATTAACATACGCCTTCCAGTTGTTTGCAACTTACTACGAACTATCATCGTAATTTTTGCTTTGTCGTTATTTATTATTAGATCCGCTATTTTACTAGTAAATTCAAATATTTTACAAACGAACGTAGTTTTTACTTTGAATATATATATATATAATTTTATTAAAAAAAAACAAATACTTAAGTCGTCAGCGGAAAAGCAACGAACAAACGAAAACTTTTATTATATTAACACGATCGAAAGCTTTTATTACTTCCACAAATCCAAATGAACATTCTTGATGAACACATTTCTCTCGGAACCGTCGTTAAATAAATACAATTGCTTCTCATATATACACTTATTCGAATTCGCCTGTTCACAAATATAAAAAAAATTTAAATTAAAATTTTTATTTTACCTTTAGTTACTAGTTCCGTCATAGTAATATGGAGACAGTAATGTAGGCGTGAAATAAAGGCTCACAATTTTCTTCAAGATCACCCGTAATAACTTCAGAACGAGTAACGTACACTGAGAAAATTTAATGATAGTCGTCAGGTGTAAGTTTAGATTAGGATTTACTGCAATATCCACGCTACATGATAAGGCCACACGTATATAAAAATAATCGAAATTAAATTCGATGTTGGCAACAATAACGGACGTCGTTGATTCCCGTCAAAATAAATCTAATAATCCGAAGCAGACAATCGAAATATTTACACGTTAGACATTTATAATTTATTAACCTCATACAGTACTATATATATATATACATATATATATATATATATATATATATATATATATATATATATATATAAAAGATATATATATATAAAAGATATATAAATATAATTACACGATTCATTTTAAGAATATCAAGGGTCGATCAAATAAAAGGAAAGCCTCTTCTCAAAATTAAATAATAAGACAAAACAATCTGAACTGACGTGTTAACTTCGAACGTATAAGATCTTTGAACGAAAAGAAAACTACCTTGTGACAAGTGACGTATACGACCTAATGAAAACAAATCACATCCGAACCACTTTCATTGCAGGATAACATATTTTCCCCGCGAGTTAAACTAAATGACAAGCGGATGTCACGGACAGATTTTTAAAAATATCTTGCACTCAATATAGATAGAAAATTTATCCGGAGAAACCACGTCACACATCCGGTAGGGTAGTTGAAATTTTAACGCTAACAAAACTGTATATTTTCTCTATTTGATACGAAATGTATCGTTAACATATTTGTTTAAAACGCGTTGCAGATAAAAGCAGCATCGTAAACTGAAATGTTAAGCTGAAGGAATTCGATCGTAGATTTGGCCAAAGCCTAGACTAACTGGTCATAATCTCAGGAACAGTTAAATCAACGCCAACTGCCTGGCTCCCTGTACTATCTAACGTATTCCCACCACATATCAGAAGGCAACAAGCTGCAATGAAGGAATGGAGTAAATATGATCGAAACACTTTGCCAATCCATCAAGACCTCAATGCACCACGAAGATTGAAATCAAGAACACCTCCGCATGCTACAGGAGCTCATTAAGAACAATTTTTAACTCAACAGATGCATGGAAGCAGGAGTGGGACAAAGGCAACCCAGATGGTAAAAAGCCGGCTGACCGCCCAAAATTCCAGACCAGCTGGTTTTGATCTACCTACCAAATACCATGGAAGAACAGGCCAAAAAGTTGTGGGGCCTTTCCAATATACAGAAATGCGACTGTGGTGCGGAATGCCAGTCTGTCGATCATATTGTAACGGAGTGCCCTACGAGGGTTCTACAAGGAGGCTGGGCCGAGATAATGAATCTCACGCACAATGCGAGGGAATGGTTCAAGCGATTGGACCTGAAGTTATAGAACGAGTCGGATATAGACGCCTTGCCCAAGGACATAAGTAAAAGTAAGTACTCATCGAATTAATATAAACTAACGATCTATAAAGACGATATTTAGACTAGTTCAGATGATATGTGGAATCCAGTTGTGCTTCAAACATTAAAAAAAAACACGAAAATCTTTAAAGTACTTACGTTTGCGTGTTATAATTAAAACTAATTACTTAGTGTCAAAAATAGGACAGTTTTTAAATGGATTAAAAAAAAAAAATTGTTACGTATAATAAATAATCGCATATCCATACATACACAACTCAAAATTATGTCGACCGACATTATCTTCGAGTGTATTCCTGATCGATCGTAGTTAAATTTAAAACGTATAAATTCAATTTATAGCCCTGATAAAAAACTGCTTTAAATTATTCGTAATCATCATTTTCGAAGTAATGGCATAACATATCGGTCTAAACACGCTGTAATCGAATAATTTTATTTGTAACTAGCTGACCCGACGAACTTTGTATCGCCACAGAATCGATAAATTTATTAGCTTATTTGCTGAATTAAATAAAAAAATACTGATGAAGAATTAGGAACTACACAAAAAACTTAAAAAATAAATTTGTAAATATGCCTATATACTTTTTAATTTTTCTAGATTTATTGAACTTAATTAAAAATTATATTTAATTCAGCTTTAGGCTCGCCAGTTAATTTTAGTAACATTTACGTTATAACATAAATGCTAGATCTCAACGTCTACTTTCTTTTAATGCCAACCCGAACCCTCTACATATCATAGGGCTGTAAAAGCGGCCCAAAACAATATACCCTCAAATTTCTCGATGAGTATTTGCTATAAAAATATGGTAATGCCATCATTAGACGCGTACATTTCATTTAAATAATTTTGCTCAATTTCGAATTGTTCGGGAATTATTGGGAAAAAATCGAAAATTGAAAAATATCGAAAGGTGTTTTTGAAATTTTCGAATTCAGTTTGAAATTTTTTTCGCGGTGTTTTCGCTTTATTAGTTAGATCTTATATACAAATGACTATTTCCAAAGTCGGAATCGTTTAAAAATGTTTACGTCGCGCGCTATGCCCTGTCAAAGATGAGAAGTCGTCAATTTTTACACGAGACCTATCGATCGTAATCAAAAACCGTTTTCTGTTTCGAATTCGTCATTTTAATATCTATCAAACTAATTCTATAGAAATTTTTCAAAAATTGAAATTCAATAAGGTCACCACCCCAATTTTTTTTTTTATTTTTGATAGCCTAAAACCTTCCCGGCATCGGTGGTAATAAGCTTGCAAAATTTCAGCCCAATCGGATAAGCGGTTTAGCCGTCTATAAAACGCGAACAAACAAACATTCTTTTATATATATATATATTATTTGTAATACATACATATATACGTGCATATATCACGCGTATATCCGAATATTTCACAATAAATTAAAATTAATTATTTCAAGAATTGAAAAAAAAAAACGAAATCTCTTAACACAATTATTTCGATCTAATTTGTAAATTACCTACAAAGGGAAAGAATAAAACGAAATAATAATTTAAAGAACATTTTTAAAAATTTACTTCTTCCGCTTACTGTAATTTATTTCGCATTTCATATCGAATTTATCTGAACAATATGTCCGAATTAATTTACTGAAATACGAAATTTTTTTATATACATAACAATTTGCTGTAAATTTAATTATTTTTCACACACACATAAAACACATCCGAAGCAAAACGAACCGAATAGTTGTCACGTAATTTTAAACGTAAACATTTTCCAACGTTTTCCTACAAAATCTAACAATACAAAAATAGAGAAAAAATTATTCGAGCACAACTGAAAAAATTTAGAAAAAGAAAAAAATTATAAATAATCCAGTCCGAAGTAAAAGACTATAATTAAATACACAATGAAAAATAATATAACAAGTCGGTACGCTTCTTGTCCAAAGCATAACCACGATCTTGTCGACGCACGCGCACACACAAACATCCATATATAAAATTAATGAAATGTTTTCTTGAACCCTTTGTAATCATCATTATTATTTTCATACTTTCCACCAGGTCCTTAACTTCCAGTGTACGTTTTTTTTTGTTTTTTTATCCATTTCTTTCATTACTCGGCTCATTTATTTCATGCAGTTTCTATTATTTTCTGGAACCTTTGCGCACAATAGACACGCTGCTGCATATTTCACATTCAAACAAAAAAATTATCACCATCGCTGAAAAATAATCTTTTTATACATTATATTTATCTATATAAATATATATGCATATTTTATATATATGAAGTTGTTTTCTACTGCACGGCCCTAACTAGAGGTGGGGGGAATTTTTAGACTAACGAAGATTTTAAAGTACACTTCCTTTGTAAATTTTCGGTCGAGTATACTCTAATTGTTAACGTTATTATTATTTACAACTGTCGTCCTATTATTATTATTATTATTATTATTATTATTATTATTATTATTATTATTATTGTTGTTGGCGGTATCATTAATAATACCGCTAACCTAAGTTTAGTTATTTTAACATTGAAAACATGTGTACTATTAAGCTTAACCGGCCACTAAAGTGTATCTCCGTTTAACTGGAGGTTTCTACGCGTTGTTAAATCTTAAAAACCAGAAAAATACAGTCCCTATTATTCTTCTAAAATCTTCTTTATTCAATTTCATTATTAATTCCATACTTTACTATTTCTTCCAAACATCTGTCTGCCTCTTTTTCTCTCTCTCTCTCTCTCTCTCTCTCTCTCTCTCTCTCTCTATATATATATATATATATATATATATATATATATATATATATATATATATATATATATATATATATACACAAAACATATAAATAATGACGTCAAAGAATTCACTTTTAACGTTCTCACTTATTTTCCTTTTGTTTTAATTTTAACAAATGTTTTTCTCCATAAAAAATTATTTCAATCTCCACCAGAAGTAATTAATTACACTTGGAAATATAGGCCGGAAGAATAAGGAACATAAATGCAGCCTCTTTTTCACAATTCTTCGTTTTATAAAAATTACAAAACACAGACACACGCATATATATATATATATATATATATATATATATATATATATATATATATATATATATATATATATATATATATATATATATATAAAACACAGGAAAAACAATAAATTCGGTGTACTACCAGTCCTTGTATATGCTGCAGAAACATGGCCATATACAAAAACAAACATACACAAGATAAGAAAGACCTAAACTGCACATGAATGTTACTCAACATCAGATTATCGGATCAGTACAGAAACGCACAGATACGGAACTAACGAAGTTGGATGATGCAGTGGAACGAATTGCTAGAATAAAGTGGAATTAAGAGATGACAACAGATAATCAAAGCGGGTCATACAATGGTGCCCGATAAACAAAAGAACAAACCAGGGAAGACCGAGGACGATGGCACGATGATATATCGAAGGTAGCCGGGAAGCAATGGTTTTGCGAAGGGCACAGAACAGAAATGAATGGGAAAAAATTGGGGAAAGCCTTCATCCAGGAGTGAATAAATAAAGGCATAATATCGTGATATATATACATATAAAAATATTCAAATGTAAGATCGCGTAGTAATATAAAATACTCCATAAGAAAATTACTAAAATGACACAAATTAATTCGTAAAAATTCAAATTGTTAGTAAGTTGCATACGCTAATTTACTACAAGAATTGAAACACTCATCGGTTACGTTCTAGACTAAAACATCATATGATTAAAATTTTATTAGTCTGTCCCTTCGTCACCCGGCTGATTAATTCCGAATTATTAAATATGAGAAAGTTTTACGCTATTTCGTTTAAGCGCTAACATAGGAACCGGGTGACAACTGAAAGTTGCCGACTAACGAATTGTGAAGAGATATATTTAGAACATATTATAATAATTGTAATTATCATTATGTTGGAAAAACATTTTCGAACGTTTAATCAGAAACGCAATTTTTAGCTCGAAAAAAAAAGGATAGGTTTTTATAGAATAAAACTGAAATCGTTAACGATGAAAACAGGATAGATATGTGTCAATGATGATATGTTTATCGATTTATAGTGTAGAACTAACAAAAATCAGGTTTGTGCGATTTATAACATGAGCTGTTCATAGGAGATTTAAGACAACGGAATAAAGGCGGTGTTGGATGTTAAGCTTTATTCATAGTAAAATAAATCGTTATTTCTTTCTGCCATGTTCGCGTGTACTAATCTTCGTCCCCACTTTTCGTTTGTATTAACTCATTACTTAAAACTCATTCACGTTTGGATATCCATTTTCAAAGTATATATTTATATAAAAAATCAATTGAAAATTAGTTAAATCACTAATATTTATTTTCTTACAGAAAACACAAAGCTTTTCGGCATTTACGCCATTATCAAGTGAAACATTTATTTTTGGAGTATATTTTCACAACAAATATTTTTAAGTAATTATATTTAATTTATATTTTTAAAATTATGATTTTTTAAAAATGCTTCACTTGATAATGGCGTAAATGCCGAAAAGCTTTGTGTTTTCTATAAGAAAATAAATATTAGTGATTTAACTAATTTTCAATTGATTTTTTATAAAAAATCACTACATTCCACATTATATAAAAAATTAAAATATATTTATATGATTCTTTTCATGTACTTGTTATTAATGTGAGAAAAATGTTGACACACACACCGATTCGTGGGTAGCCTGTTTAGATCATTGATACTATACTTTTAAATTATTATATTTTTTCATATCACAAGTACGTTTGAAATATTCTTTATTGTATTTCTGTCTCCATATGTATGATTATATAATTATATAATTATTTTCCGATTTTTTTTTTTTTTTTTTTTAAATGTTGGGGCTTAATTCGGTTGTGTACTTAATTTAGTTCCCAATGTACGCATTTTAATTATCATTAGCTGCTATGTGAACCTTATATTAATACACATTTATGTGTTATATATATATCATCATCATCATCGTCGTCGTCCTATCGTGACGTACAAAATGAACTAGCATTCAAGGCACAATTTATATGCGACACATGGTTAACGCGAAATAATGAAACGGTACCGGCAAAATATCTTTTTTTTTTCTTTTCACTAAACACAAAACAAAGTCACTTAACACGAAAAGATTTCACTTTTCAGAACCGGCCTGATTCGTTATTTCTTAAAACCTTCCATTATCATCGATTGAACCGTTCCGCAATATCTTCGAAAGAATTTATTGCAGTAGACGATGATAATGTGTGCACAATTATGGCAGACATTTTCAAAACTATTAGTTCGAAAAATATGGCTGATAGAGATTCCGACGACCAATTAGACAATGAGATCAACAATGCCGTTTATGTTCTCACATCCGAAATGCGCAACATCATGAACAATGTGCGCAGTTCTTTAGATGCACATTCCAATGGTTGAAATGAATAACGAAATAGATGATATCGAACAATTTGTTGAAAATTTGATGTTAAAAATACAATGCAAAAATACCAGTTTACTTTCAGAAAAATCGATAAATGATTTATATTTGCTTGAAAAAAAAAATGAAAATTATGCTGTATTAAATTTCATTAAGTTATTTTTGATGCATACACACATATCTGTTGTATATAAAATGTACTCTAATAAATGTAATTTTCTTTTTTAGATATTGTTTAACAGGAAAAAATATTTCAGTCCCCTTCATTTCGTGTTAAGCAAATATATATTATATTATATTATATTATATATATATGCATACATATCCAAATACATAAACATATTACACAGTATTATAATGTTTATTGGAGAAATTAGCGTAGGTCCGCCAACTAGTGAGTAGACTACAGAATAAAGAAACTGAAAGAAACGCTCAACTAAATTATATATAGTTATATATATATATATATATATATATATATATATATATATATATATATATATATATATATATATGTACGTGCGTGTGTGTGTATATATATATAGAGAGAGAGATTAATTAGGAAAATCGTATATAATGATTTCAGTTGTGGAATAATCGAATAAAATGGCTAAATACCATCGAGAGCTCGAGTCTTGCTACTCTTATTAGATATACATTTTTCACTGGTTCTTAGCAACAGTCATCATTTTCGAAATAATTATCGTTTTTTTTTTTCGCATTAGCTAAAAATCGTTCGCCTTGTTAATTAATGATAGCTTATATCTATCTATCATTTACACACAGTCGAGCCGGACTATAACTGATTAATGGAGTCGAAAGAAAAAATTAACGAAAACCTAATATAGGTTATAGTGTACCAATTTTTAATAGTAATTACTATTAATGGCACATCTTTCACCTGCATCCCGGTTTATACTTAATTTATTCTGTTTTTCATTATTTAAGCTTAACTGACATCGAACGTACAGACGTGAATATTACAAAAATAAAAGAACCCGATTAAAAGTTCAAAAGCCTATTAAAAATTTCCCAAACTTTTTTCCCCTACTGCGACGACATAAGTAAGCTGCTGTAGCAACAAACTTTTCATTTAAGTTTTCGTTTTCATTTTTAATTAATCTCTTATCAACAGGTCGACTGGCTATTAACCATTTTCGGAAACTTACCGTCTGTAGTTTTTTCTATCTGTCTCAGATTTTTCCAACAGAGAATATTACGTTGAAAACAGACACACGCGCAAATATATACATCAAGTTCCTTCGCGAGTTAATGAAACGCCGTTAATTTTAAATATCGCCGTCTTTATAAATATTTCGTGTGTATTCAAATGTCATCGTATCGTTAACGAACGTGCAATTTCGTATAACTTCTTTAAAAATCGAACCGCAATAAGATTCGCATAAACAATTAAATATTTAATTAATTTTAAATGCAAACAAATAAAAATATTTTTTGATTGAAAGTAGAATACAACCGAATTTGATTACTGACGTTCTGATTGAAACCCGATCGTGCCAAAAATACAACTTATTACGTATCCGAATAATAAAACGTCTATAGGTAGAAAAGATGGAGGAAGAATATAGTCGAAAATTACTTCTAAGGCTTGATTCACACTATAGGTGTATGGTCACGCTCACGCGATGTTCACACTTACCGGTCAGGCTTCAGTCAGCCTTGAACCGTTAATAATCAAATTCGGCTATATTTTCTGCTTTTAATTAAAAAAAAAATTAAAAATATTTTTATTGTTTTGTATTTCAAACTAATTAAGTATTTAATTAATTGTTTATATTTTCCATCGAAAAATGTCATTGAACTTTTCTATTAAAGAATTATCTATTATGGCTCTTCTTGATCAAGAAGTGAATAATATATTAACGATATTAATTATAATCTCTAGAAATTCAAATTTTCAAAAATTTGCAATAATTTCACGCGATCAAAAACGTTTTTCTACAGCGACGGTTTAATTAAATTTTAAAAAGATAAATTAAACGTTCGCAAAAATTATAATAATAATAATTATATAAAATAATCGCTAGAAAATAAAAATTATTTAAATTTGCATTAATTTCGTTTAACGCACTTGTCATGGTTTAAAACGTTTTCATGTAGCAACGTATAAAAAACTAAATTAAATACTTATATTAATAATAGTAATTAGTATTAATTAAAAATATCGGAAACTTACATTAATTACATATTGACACAATTTGTGATTCACTTCATACCAGTTTTCCCAGAGCGACGGATTAAAACTGAACGGAGTGAGAACGAAGAACATTCACACTATCGGTATACGCAGAGGTACAGGTTCGGTCTCGACCAGCAAAATTTCTTTTTGGATTGATCGTGACTGGAGCAAAACTTGAGTGCAACCGATAGTGTGAATGCTTACATCGTTTCTCATCTGAAAATATTTTACCAGACCGAGAGTGGAGCGTGTACCTAAAGTGTGAATCAAGTCTAACAAGGCAACAACGGTGTTATGGAGCAAGGATCGGCAACGAGTAACTCGCTGCAAATCCTTAAACGGACTATCAAGAAATATAACTTTTATAGGATGAATTAAGAGTTACAAAGACTAAAGTAATAAAAATTGTCATTGATACTTTTTAAATTCCCAAAAACCATAAGCAACAGCAACACGGCTGGCATTACAAATATGTGTATTCACATTCAGTATTTTAAGAATGCTATTTGCGCTTACTCTAAGTAAGTTTCTGTGTTACAGGCAGCGACATTTAGGGAGTTCTTCTTGAAATTATTTTAATTGTATTATTTAAACGACAATAATTTTTTTTTTTATCGTATTGTACTGCTGCTTTGACTAAGGAGCATTCGAAGGTAATTATTGGATATTATATAAATTTGATTATATATATATATATATATATATATATATATATATATATATATATCGAAGGAAATGAAAAACTGTTTGTACTGCAATTGGGTTATCGGTTCAAACTTCTTGTAGTGATTTGCAACTGAATTTTTTAGGTCGGTATGTAGAGTATTGTGGACACTCGAGTAATGAAATATCGGAGTGTTAAGGGTGTCTGAACGCAGCGAGAGCGCACGATGGTGGATTTGTTTTATTTATAATGTCGCCATGAGTCAATGCAGTGTGAACAATGCGAAGACGAGATAGAAATACCTGTTCCTTCCTACTGTGTAAAAAAGATCTCGTAGGGAAAAGGATGAGAACGAAGGTGATTCGTTGTAGGAATAAGATTATATAGACTAAAAAAAATGGTTTTATTTGTTTTGCGTTTGATGGAACCGACTGAATCGGATTCGAATATAGGAGTTAACGAATATGGTTGAATAGTGGCTGTGCTTCTTTAGCTGTTTTGTCTGCTAGTAATAATTAAAATAAAGTACTATTTTCAATTTGCTAAAAATATATAAATTTATACGAATTTAATTTGCATCGTCGCTATCGCACGAATCATAAAAATGAATAGGCTAAAACTGACTCGCTACGAAAATCGTTACAAACGGAACAAAAAATATGTTTACAAAATATAACGAACAAAATTCAACATAAAACGAGTTTACATATTTCGAAATCGATATGGCAAACCATTTACTGATGTATTTCAGCCACTATTAATGAAATTTGTCTAGACATAATTTGACGATATATAGTTATTACTTTCGTCTGCGCGTACATGGACGTATTAATATGTTTAATAAAATTAAAAAAGAAAATTATTCGCAATGGTGCCTGATAAAAAAAACATTACTATACCGCTGATTGATGATTTTTATCCGTGGCATTAATAAACAATTTTGCGTCACCGAAAAACTTGCTGCAGTAAAAGGTCTTTATGGCAACGCAAAATGTGAATATATATTGTTAAAAATAATAGATGTGTTTATACGATCTGCAGTAGGGGAATTTTTAAGAAAGGTGACAAAACTGATGACTCAAAAAATATAACACGTCATCACATCGGTTTAATAAATGTAAAAGAATCGAATATTAAATAGCCTTCTCTACAATTTCATCGTATTATTCAACATGCACTTCGCGTAAAGGTTGTAAATTCACGAAAACGTTATGAATATTAAGGTAGCATCTACGTCAATTATATTCTCGAGAAAGGTCTGAATCGTCTATCATTTCGAAAATTCTTGAATGAAATAAATGCGAAATAGGAAGATATAGTGTACTTTTCTGAAGTATGCTGGCTTAGTAGTAGGAAAGTGTTTTATAAACTGATTTTTTCGAGTTCAGAAACGAAACTGAAATAATGCTTTTGAGGGAAATTATCGAATTTTAAAGCGAGTTAGTGTTCCTCGTTGATCTTACAACGTTTCAACTGAATAATTTCAATATTAAGGCAAAGGAAACTTAATCGACGAGTTATTTACAGAAATTATTAAAAGTTTTCAAGTTAATTTATTTCTTAATAACTTGTAGATCATATAAACGTTTTTAATAAATAATGATAAATAACGTGCTCCAAATGAGATTTGTATTTTTAAGATTTTAAAAATTAATTAATATTTGAAAATCCTATTAAATTCTTTGAACGAGCTCGATTCCAATAGAAAATTTCCGGTATTATAAAAAGAAATGAAACAACCTCGAAAATTGTACACCACCATCCGAACGAATAAAACAAAAAAGGAAACATTGTGTAGAACACGAAAACTCGTTATTAAAATTACATCCATTAGTGGAAAAGATTAAGCGTTAAGAATAGCTAATAGAGAAGCCGAAAGTTGTTCGTAGATGCACTCGGAATAACACGATCCCAGAGATGGATTATCGAAATCTATCCATCAATTCCTGTTAAAATTATTTCTATCGAAGCTTTTTAATTAACGAAGCTAATTTTCACATTAAGGATATCGAATTTCGAATTGAACTTCTTAAACGTAGAAAAAATTCCTAATAAAGTTTATCTTAGTTTTTGATCAAAACATGTAGCTAAATCGTCGACTTTAAATAAACAGATCCGACTTAATAATTTGAAAAAGCGGTGTTTAGGAAAATCGTGGACTGCGAAACGAACAAATGAATCGATATTGCACGAATAGAACAATAGCTGTACTTGGCGTAATGAAATATTTCAGCCAAGTAATTCGTAATAAACGAGAATTACAGTTTTAAAATACGAGCTAAGCTCCCACGAAGCAAATCTACTAAAGGAAGTCCACAACAGCGTTGAACGGACAGATGTGATAAAAAAAAATTAAAAACCGGACGAAGTCTATACTAATGTAAACAACGAGCAAAAGATCGTTTAGATACCTGACGTGCAATGACCGACTCACTACGTGATCACGAATAATCGACGTAGAATGAAATATTAAACAGGCGAAGAAGATGAGCGCCTGTCGAATATATAAACTAACGAAAAATCGGTTATCGCATACTGCCGATAGAGATACAATTACCGAAAAATGAGAAATCGCCCGGATTTATTGAATCGGTCTTTCGGTTTACAATCATTTCGTCTACATATAGAGGATTATTGGAATTTCCGAATATAGGGGATTTATAAGCAGATTATATCATAATTTTTATGGTCAAATGCAAATTACGGACACACAGAAGCATCCTGATTACGTTCAAGTAACACAAATACACATTACCATGGTTGTCGACATATGTATAATAATTTTTTTTTATTTTTTTTTTTTTTATAAATAACTGCCTTTTAGGAAGACAGTTACACTAACCTATAGGTTAAATACTTAGTAACTTTGATAATTAAACATATCCAGTGATCTTAATTATGAATATGGGGTTCAATAGAAATATAATTATTATTTAACTATAAACTAGGTCCATATAATAAATTGAACTACAATTAACCTCTATATCGAAATATATCATTTTTCTCTTTATAGATCTTAGGCATATTTTTTTTTTAAAGAAATTTATAAATATAAATACAATAAAACAAGTAATACAAAAATTATTGAAAAAAAAAAGATCACTATAGCAGTAAACTTTTTCTTTTATAGAAAAAAACTCGCAATAAGTCATTCGTTGATATTCGATCAACATGTTTCCACTTCATCCAGAAATTCGATTTTTTTACATGTACATATATGAATATATGAAAATATGAATATGAATATATATATATACGTGTGTGTTATGTGTATTACGTATATATATGTATTACAAATTATTTGTATAAGCTATACGTGTGTGTATATGCATATTTTTGTACGGATCATATAATTCACGCTGAAATATTTATTATTTTTTGTACTTTTGTACGTGTCCATTAATAATATTAATATTCTTTACTTTTGTATATGCTGTTAATAGAATTAATATTCATTATTATTGATATATGCGTGCTATACTATACAAATGCCAATAAGAATCATGTAATAGCTTGATTAGAGGAAGTTACAATTAACGCTCTTAACGAAACAATATAATATCTTTTTTTATTTTAAATTCAAATATATTAATCTCGACCCCCATAGATCGAAAAATAAAAGATATTTAAATGTGATTTCTATTAACGCCAGATACAAAAAGTAACGAATATTAATATTATTAACATATATAAAAAAAAAATATTTCAACGCGAATTATATGATCTGCACAAAAATATTCATATACACGTATAGCTTATTTAAAGAATTTTATATACACAACACACACACGTTTACATATAACATATAACATATAACATATACCATACACATATATGCACATGTATAAAAATCGGATTTATGGATGAAGTGGAAACATAATGATGAAATAGACTCTATATAAATTATATATATATATATATATATATATATATATATATATATATACCCATTTTACACCCACAATAGAAAAGTAATTACGAAAGAAAATCATCATGGCCTCCTAAAACTAATCTCAAAAATGAAAAATGTAATCCGATATACAACTAATTTTCTGCGCAGACAATTTCTATTAGCCCCATTCTGCGTTTTACTATAATACCGACTTAACGCTACAACGATAATAGGTTAGACTCAGATGATTGAAAAGGTGAAGTTACATCACGGATGACCATTCGCAAAGTAGAAACCCACAATAATAATTCATGTTACTCGGTCGTATCGTAATGATGAAATATCAATTTTCAATTTCGTTCGTCTATTTCAAATATAATAGGAAGGAGAAACATATTGTGTTCTACTATTGGTGAGCACCGAGGATTTTCTATTTTCTAAAATTATAGGGAAAGGAACGTAAGAAGGAAAAGAAAAATTGGGCCACGCACGTAGAAACACACACTTAAAAATCCCATTCGAAATAATATTCCGCTGCTCCTTGTATATTTTTGTACGACGTTATAAATATAATCTTTTCAGCGGAAAGAATTCGGAAAATTTAAAGATAAAAAAAAAAATGTATCTACTAGCTTCCTGTAGTTAAAGTATCACCGGCAAATCCGATTAAGGTCTTACAACGGTCATTCCATTTTCTGGGCGGCTGAGAAAATTGAGTTCGAATAGAAATAGAAGATTATTACGAGGCTAGGCTAATAGAGTCGAAAATATTATTAAGGGCCAGATAGCATATCCTGTCGCTGTCATACACAAAGAACCTGTACGCACTCGATAAACCGGAAGTCTTGGATACATTTTTGTTTTCTTAATGTCTTCTAAGACACAAGGAGTAACCGCAAAAACAATACAAGTAGATATAATTCGTCAGAAAACTCAAAAATGAATTCGCTATGTAAATATATACGCGATAAAATTAAAAACAGATTCCGGAGAGTGAATTGAAACGCTTGTTTTAAAAAATTTAAGCACATGAATAAAAACGCTTCAACTTAAAGACTATAATGAAGGTTCAAAGTAAAAAGGCACAAAACATTTAAAGACGCTACTCTAAAGAAGAGAGGAAATTGATGAAGCGACAAACAAGAAGGAAAAAACCGATGTGATTGTTATTAAAACAATTACATACTCGTGTAATAAAATATGAACGAATGAAGAATATGTCCAGACAATCAAAGACTGTCACAAGTACAGGAATTTTGTTACATAGGAGGTCTCTAATCGGAACAGATATCAGGACCGAAAAAGAATAGCACGGGCCAAAAATGTGTTTCAATAAAAAGAAGACCTTACTTCCAAAAATATTTCATTGCATACAAGAAAAGTATTTATCAAAATTTACGTTTGGAGTGTGGCATTAAAGTTTGAACTATCTTGAAAAAAGAGAAGTCAAAACTACAGGCTTTTGAGTTATAGCGCTACAGAAAAAATGCTAAAATATATCTTGGACGGAGAAAATAAAAAATAAAGACGTACTTCAAAGAGTGAAAGAAGAAACGAGATTAACGTCGGTAATAAATAAATGAGTGCCCACTTATTAAGAATGAGTGCCCACTTATTAAGACATTTTTCCTGAATAACAAACTTAATTGAAGGCAAAATAAACGTAGAAAACAGCCGAAGAGAAAACCAAGAACAAAATTTAGGGAAAGCATCCTAAAGAAAAGAAAATATGCTGATATCAAAAAATTAGTCTACGACAGACAGTTACTAGATGACAGTCATGCCGCTCAAGTCTAACTGTTGAGGATATATATAGAGTTCTTGTTACGTCATGTTTGGTCGGCGATCGTTATAGCTATTCATTTTTTATTTGCGGACACCTCTTGAAGTTCGCAGGCTGACTGCATCACCGTCGCAGGAAATCTAACTAACAAGAAGTTCTCTGCGGCTAATAATTGTACAAGTTAGAACAGATGATACTTTACAAATGTTCGTAGTATTCTCCTTAGCGGATTATACGGAATACTTCAGCTTGTTTCGACATTCTGTGTCCGACAAATTTTTTATTAATTATTTGATCGCCATCGAAGATTTTTATTAGCGTACCGTGACGAACGTAATTCTCTACCTCACACACAGCATGAAAACCTCACTATACAACATCGCCGATCAAATACACAGCACCAAACCAGATACACTTCCAACTGTAAATTCAAATCCTACCGAGTTATCAAATTTTTTTTTCGCTTCATTTGTCAATTTACAACTATCTCTGTAGGCTATTAAATAAATTTATATCTTAGTGTCAGACGATTTGCTAAAGAATCCTGTTCAGTAAGAGGGTCTCATTCAATATGTATATAGAATGTATACTTTATACTAGATCCGGCAATTTCATTCTTTTTAATCTACGAATGTTCGCAAAGCTATCTAACAATACAACTGCCAAATTATTGATTTTTTGCTGTTTCCACAATTTCATCCTTTATGTAATTTATTTTCAGGTCCGTGTGGAGAATTTGATTCGTCACATACCATGGTCCCCATTTGCAATAATTATTAAAACTCTATAACCTTCGCATAATCGCTATGTTACTTTTTTTTTGAGCAGTCCCGCAGGTGACATCCGTATTTCCAAACAGGTTTGAGGACCTGGTTGTAAAGTAACAGCTTAATTTCAACTGTTCGTTCTATCTTTCTCCTTAAAAACCGGCGCATCTCTTTAATTTTAATGCGAATATTTGTTATTTCTACCACGTTAACTTATCCAAGTATGTTCTCAAATACATGATTTCGTCTTTTAATGGAATAACATTGCCGTTCAAGATTAAATTACTATAATTTAATCTCTGATTAGTAAAAATTGTGTGTATCGATTTGTATATGTCATAAACCAGTCTGATAATTTGTCAATCGCTAGCTGTAGACACGTATTTGCCTTTATGGTCACTCATCTTAGCACAGAATGGCAAAAGAAGCAATTTCAACGTTAGGCATTGTGGAAATATCAGTAGTGTATATGAGGTATAATAGCTGCCCCAGCACGTTACCCTGAGGCACCCCTGCTTCTATTGGATATATTTGTGATTCTTTATTACCATAATTCATGGAAAAGAATGTTTCGCTGAGATATGATTCAAAGATTCTGAATACTTGAAGAAGAAATTGGCATTTCATTCTACGTAACAAGCACTCATGCCAAACTATATCGAACGCTTGACTAAAGTCTACAGCGTCGCAGAATTTTCTCTGTTCTAAAGATGATTCTATCACCTTAGTAATGCGATGTACTTGTTCGATGGTACAATGTTTAGCTACAAAATCGAATTGGTGTTCAGGTGTAATTTTTTTGTCATTTGATCAGCTTTGAAAGTATTGGTAATAAAGAGACTGGCCTCTATGATGTTCAGTTCAGTTCAGTTAGTGGCTTTGATGGTTTCTTCATAATTACAAGTTGCGGAAATTTTAGTTTAATAGCAACGTACTCGAGCCATATTAAAGCATTAATAACGTATCAATATTAGTAATCAAGTATTAATAAAACTAATCCTTTCTTTGGAAAATCTTTCAGTATCTTCGCTGAAATTTTATGATAGCCAGATTGAGGATTCATTACGTTAATTAGTTTTTAATTTCTGCCAAAAATATTGGCTTTATTGGTTTTAATGTATCAGAATTGCATGACACAAAAAAAAAAATACAATTGCCTGCATTAGGTTTCAAAGTGTTGGCTGAAATGTTCTCCAACTCCTCAGCTTTATCAAGGTCTGTTCTAGTCCAGTTTCCGCGTTAGATTTCCTAATTGGATGTGCTATTTCTTTAGGTTTTCTCAAGATACGTACCTCTGACAAAGAGAGTAGTCACTTTGCTTCAGTGGTGATAGATTATATAGATATTCCTTAAATTATTTATTTTTTAAATTTCGTAATAATTTTTTTCACTTTTTTTTTGTCTGAAAATTCAGCGCTGCTTTATCGGAAGGATGTCTATATCGTTTTCCTTGTTTTTTTTTACTTCATGTTTTATTTCTACGTAGTAGTAAATGTACGGTTTGTAGTTACTTGTTTGGTCTAGTTATCAAAATAGCCTACTGTATCAGATTACTGACGTATTCAATAGAAGCTTTCTCTGTTCCTTACTTTTTAATGATATGTTTCAATTAATTTTTTCCTCTAACTGGTTAGGAAAAGTATCCCAGTTTGTATATTTAGTAAAGATTTTTGGTTTACATAATTATCTAATAATATTTCTGTCAATAATTGCCGATATCACCGGTGAGTTATCAGACGATAGATCATTGTTTGAGTTAACATTAATGAAATTTTCCAGCAATCCACTAGTTATAAAAAATCTTATCGAATCTGGTTTTCATTAGATCAGTTGGCCAATAAGTAGGAGTACCCGGTGATATAACGGTACTTTTGTTATCACCAATTGCTAACTTTAACTGCTTACTTCTTGGCAATGTAAGCTTAAAACACCAATAAATATTCTTGGCATTAAAGTCATCACCAAGTATACAACTAGGTTCCAGAATTTTTAAAAAAGCACTGAATTGTTTTCGCATTCTATGATATTTTGGTGGACAATAAACTGCACGGTTCTGTTTAAGACGCGATTTATTGCTACACTAGTTGCCTGTAAATGGGCTTTGCATATATTTTCTAAATTCATATTTTATATTTCTTTTTATGACGACTCCTAATATTAGAAACCGGTTTCCTCGCAACTCCGTTACTGACGACGATTAATCAGTTTTCTTCGTGAAACTATGTCCTCAAATGAAGGTTCATCGTACGTACTACTTTAATATCTTACGAACAAGAGGACCATATATTATATGTATATGCACGTACTTCGACAGGTGCAAGCTGCTGAAATTAATTGTAAAAGGAAACTCGAAAGCGAAAGGCAGAACTAGTTGGTGGAAAGGTCAATTGTCTTGTTCATCTGTAAACACATTTTACGAAATAGTTTCAAATTGCATTGTAGTGAATCAGTTGGCATTCAGATTGAGAATGGCAGCACATTGAACACAACCACAGTTTTAGAATCAAACAAATGAAATCGCGATGACAATCGCAAAATTGTTGTAATGTCACAAACGCGCATTTATATATATATATATATATATATATATATATATATATATATATATATGCATATATATAAACTTTCAGAAGATGCGTATCAATTTCCGGGAAATTCGTATAACTTAGAGGAGTTCGTTAAAAAAGTATTTTAAAAAAATCACAGAAGAAATCGTTGATCGATTAGTAAAAACAAACTGTATATTTATTACACTACAATTACGGACATATGCACACAAACACTATATAAATAAATAAATTATATATTTAACCCACGTATCACAAACGTCATCCATTGCAATCATATAGATGTAGAAAAACTTTCAAACACATGACGATAAAATAACGGACCGCGAACAATTCGTAATTATTTTTACGAACCAACAATAATGGACAATCATGATTATAAAAGCAAATTACACGTTATCAGGAAGGCGTATAAAATACTCGGGCTGACTACATTAATTATATCACACCCTCTGAAACTCGAGCGAAGATTCAAAACAAAAACCCGATACATTTTTTTTTTTTTAATAATTATGGCCTATCACTTTATTTTATTCAAATTATATACATATTAATATATATATATATATATATATATATATATATATATATATATATATATATATATATATATATATAAATATATATATATATATATATATATATATATATATAAATATATATATATATATATATATATATATATATATATATATATAAATATATATATATATATATATATATATATATATATATATATATATATATATATATATATATAAAAATGCTACACTATAGAAATTATTTAACGAGGAAGAAATGATACTGAAGTCGGAGAACAGTGAATATAGTCAAACCTGAAGAACGTAAGCGGAGGCCTACATAAAAAATCAATGATGCAGCGCGAGCTTTTATAATATACATACATACATGTATATATATATATATATATATATATATATATATATATATATATATATATATTACATTATACACACACACACACACAAACGTATAATCAGCACATATATATAACAGTTAATACCGGAAAAGATATAATTGGATCACTCACTCTATTTTACAGTGCATCTGAAGTCAATTTCATCTACACAGGTTATGTTTACGTTGCAAATTAAACCCGTTTTCCGAAAATATAAATTAAGGAATATAGCGGAAGTCGCTATACTAAAATCCCGTTAGTACGAACGATACGGCACCGTTTACCTGCAAATGACTAGATTACAAAATTCGATACTTGTTTATACGGTCCAAACATGCGTAATGAAAAAGATAATGCTATTAAAAATTAAAAACGTTTTCCCTTTCGGCTGCTGATTCAGCTAACACATTAGGAAAATTTGAACAATTCCGCTTTTCCCTTAGTAACGGGGCTGCTATTCTGCAGAACAATCACACGGTAGAAATCAAATCGCGTTGATTAATACTATTTTCTCTTTTTCATTTATTTATTTATTTTCGAGTTTATTGCCGAGTGTATTCGGAAAAATATCCAAAATCCGACAACTTTGGATCAAGAAATCATCCGCATTAATAAAATTATACATGCTCTCTCCGACACGCAAAAATACACACAAACAAACTATATATATATATATATATATATATATATATATATATATATATATATATATATATACACATACAAAAAATGTTTAAAAATATTAAACAGTTCAAATAAATTACCCATATGAGAAACTGGTTTAGGAATCTGGATACAAAATCAGACGTTAAGAACTTTCTCATAATAATTATCAAAACGAATAGACTTGTAAAAACATGTCCTGGCTATTTACTGAAAGCTAACTTCTTGATTGTAACTCCGGCTGTCAATACCGGTAAAACAACGTCATTTTTATCATTTAATTTATTTCTTATAAATAGAAGAACTACATCGAATGAATTACGTGCTAGATAATATATATATTATGCTGTTTATCTGAATAAAAATATTTCAATTCCAACCGATGATACAGTAGTCGTACACACATCTATCAACTATAGTCTTCGTGCAGAACCATGTAAGAAGAAACTATTTAAATTTTTCATAATCACGCTAGTAGAGTGCATTATAGAGTCAAGAAATCGCGTGGTAACAGTGTATAATTAGAAATATGATACGAAGATTATATACAGTACATTACGCACCCTTAACTTCATTATATATAAATAAAAAATTAAAAGTATTTTCGCGTGACAATGACGCTTTAAGTGTAATAAACCGCGAGATTTAGTCTTATAATCAATAATCAGATTTAAGAAAGTTTTAACCACTGGTTTAATTTCTTCAAACGTGTAAGATACGTACTGTGTCGGGTGATAAGCATTTCATTGAGTTACTCATTTAATATTTAGTTAAGATTGTAACGGAAAAATTTTTTCGACAATTTTTAGTTGATATCACGTACCGAGGGGAGGGGAATCTTTACAAAATTTACAATATCCTGTTCCGAAGAAGGGTTATGGGATAAATCTAAATATTGTATTCGGTTACGATCGAAATATCTATCGGAATGAGAAATGAAACAAGGCGGATCATGTTGCAGGTCCACTTAAATTAAACGAGCACAAAGATACGAAACTTTTGATTAACCAACCTCTTATTACGCTCTACATAAAGCTCTCAACTTCGGATACTTTAAGTGAGATAATACGCCATGATTGTCCTAGTCAAAAATTTTGGTCAATAGGTGCAGCTGTAATATATATATATATATATAATATCCCCAATAAAAAAAAAACCGTACAATTGGTAGGCCAGGGCAAAAATACGATTAGTCATAACAGGGTGTTTTATCACTACCCGTATAGATATTTTACAACGTTATTAATTGCTATTCGATTATTCAAAGCGTTTACGAGAAACCATCGTCGTCGGTCGAATAATTTCTACGATAATCGATATATCGAACGGAATTTGTATAATCGAAATGCGAATAAAGTTGTAGACAGACGAGTGTACAATATTTTTTTACATCAACAACAGCTTGCCACAAAAATTTTTATGAAAATTACAGAACGCATGAAAATGTGGATTAGAACTATAACAGACTATAATATGCCCAGCTTACGTAATCACTATATGCGCGCTACAAAACATCGTCGAATAAAAACATCGATTTATAATTGTTTCTTATTTCGTATATTTATTTATAAATTAAATAAATTAATTGTAATTAATCTTTTAAACTTAATTGCACGCCATTTGTTTTTATTTTGTTTCTTCTTCTAGTGTGGCAGGTTTTTTCTGAAAAAAAAAAAGTTGTCCCTTCTACGTAGCTTTTATACGATGCACTTTGTTCATATTATATTGACTACTAGGGGTAATTTCGTGTACTTAGTATATAACGAGTTGTATTTTATGTTCATAAATTAAATAAATAAAATTTCATTTAATAAATAAATAAATTTATTAAAAATATTAATTACTCTTTTAATCGTTAAAAAAATGCGTAAATTTCGATTATGTTATTTGCAATTTTACGGACAATGTTAGCACATGTTTAAAATTATATAAAAAATAATAATATTAATAATAGTTGGTTGTAGACTTATAAACGCGAGAAGTCTTCGATAATATAGACGCGGAAGATAAATTATCAAAGAATAAACAACGGTTGTTTGTTGTTATCATCATGTGGTTAGTATGTGTAGAGAGGCAACAAGTATCGACAAACTTCTATTCACTATAAAAATAAGCAATTCCCCCGTAGACGAGGTAAAATCATATTTCTAAGGTTTGTTTAGACTAATTAATAAACTTCTCAGAATATCATGAAATTATAAACTAGTCCAACCGCACCTCGAAACTTTCACAACTTTTCAACATTATACTTATATATAATATTATTCCCGCATACCAGACAACGATAAAGACATTTTGAATGACACAGACACGTTTAGCATTCCAGCTCACCCCAAACAACGGTCTTGAATTTCCGTCATTTATTAACTTTCCTAAGAACTTACTTCAAGCAGAACCGTGCCGAGATTTGATTAAAAAGTTGACTTGTCTTTGTAACGAAAACGACACCGATTTTGAGAAGAAATACGATTAAAAATGTCTAAACAGCCCCTTTTTCAATAATTTAATTCCTAAGTTTTTATATATACGTATATATATATATATATATATATATATATATATATATATGTATGTGTATATATGTACGTAAATGCTTTACTACGAATGACAATATGGTGTACTAAAATTTCGACGTCAGAAAGAAATGCTTTGCTAAAGTCAAAGTCGAATTAAACAGATTTCATAATACACCGCTAAAGGCAATTGCTACGTGTAAAAACACTAACTCGTCCGTACTTAAAAAAAATATCAAGATAGATCAAATGATATAAATAAAAATGTAGAAACGGATAACAGCAATTCCCGTACAAGACAGGACGGTGGAAGGACATTGGAAAAAAGAAAGATGCCCAACAAGATGTTTGGATAGAAATAAAAAAATCGTTGGTGTCGTGTCGATACCTGAAATCATAGAACTGGCTAACAGATAGAATTACGTGACGATTGAGCACGTTCATTTATAAGGATCCATAGTGTCTCGATGCTCGAAACAAGCGACCAATGATGATAACGATGAATATGAATATGAAGATATATATATATATTAATAATGTATCATCATTTGTCCTCAACCGCTAGGTTATTGGTCAATTTAGGCAACTACTAGCATATACACATTTTGTTGTACATATAAAATAATGCGTAGGGATATGTACATAATAATATACAGGGATGTATATACATATATATATATATATATATATATATATATATATATATATATATATATATATATATATATAATAACATATAGGGATGTATATATAAAATAATGTATAGGGATGTATATATAATAATGTAAAGGGATGTATATATAATAATGTATAGGGATGTATATATAATAATGTATAGGGATGTATATATAATAATGTATTAGGGATGTATATCTAATAATGTATTAGGGATGTATATCTAATAATGTATTAGAGTTGTATATATAATAATGTATAGAGATGCACATACATATATTTTTTATATGTATGCATACGTAGGTATTTTTCAATCGGTATTCTGGATTTTACTCGTATTTACGCGTATGTTTATTTACTTTTATTTTTATTTCTTTATTTAATAATTCAATTATAGATTTTATCTCTATTTGCCTTGTTTTTTATTCTCAGTTTATCTGTACTCGTTTATTACTTTCTCAATATTCGCACCAGATATTACGCGAACCATATAATTAATATATATATATATATATATATATATATATATATATATATATATATATATATATATATATATATATGTATAAAAATACAACAAATAAATAGATTAATAAACGTGCAATTTCATAAGAAGTAAACATGGGATTCATAAATGACATATCGTAATATTACTTAGAATCTACAGTTATTCAAATTTGTTACTATGAATTTCGTATATTACAGGATATAGTAATTTAATAACTAATTCAAACAAGTTTACCGAAACAATCTCTTTTTCTAATTAAGCCTCCTCATTCAATACCAATCTGTAAATTTTTCTCTCTTCTAATTCGTATTAGGTCAGGACATAATCTGCTGCCTAGTCATCTACACCGGATAGGGCTGGTTAGTTCCAGTACTTGCCAGTCCTGTGGTTTGACGGCAGATATTAATCATATCATTTTTTCATGTAATCTATATAGTGCACACAGAGAAACCCTAATCAAGATATTATTACAGTTAGGTATCTTCCCTCTGTACTCTATTGCATACCTCCTATCCTTAAATAATCCTCTTGTGTTGATAGCACTGGCCTCTTATATATAGAAATCCATTATTTTGTAACCTTTACATCCTCGTATAGTGTATTTTCCTTATATGTCTTAGTTTAGTTATTTATCTTTCTATTTTATAACTCATTTGTTAGCGTTAGTGTTTAGTTTATATAAATTTATATGTACAATGAGTAGTAACGGTTTTATAACCTAAACTCAATTAAAAATAAAGAAAAAAAAAATTTAATCTACTTAAAATTAGAATTTTACTTAAACAACAGAAATAAACAATTCCGGCAATTTGTACGTTTCACGATGCGACGAATTTGATTCAAGATGAAAATAATTTATAACGTGCTCAGTTAATACTTAAAACGTGTACATGTGTTTTAGTGTCTTACACATAAGATTCGGAATAGTTAACTTTCAGAATCGGTTATATAATTTATTATGCGAGTATGTTCGATAATAAAAATAAATTCGATAGCAACTCCAATTGAAAAAATTGAGTAAAGTAAAACAGCTGCTTCGAACGTGTACAACATTACCAGGTATCACAAATTTTAAATTCGAAAACTCGTTCACACGAAGTGTTAGACTACATATACTCATACAAATATAAATGTACACAAACACACTCACGTGTTATACGTGTGAATGTAAACGAGCGCCACGTGCATGTAAGAGGTACGACCAATGAAATATTCATAGACTAAATAAGCCAGGACATTTACGATCCTCCCAGGAAGATATTTAATGCATAATAGAAACACCGTTAAAGTTAACGACAGTACCACCACAACTTATCGCTTTCGTCATAATCATTATTATTATTTTGATAATCTTACTATGGCATTGTTTATTTAACACTATAAAAACTATTACTAATCATTTGTATACGATACCCGGTATTATGAAATTGCACGTAAATCGACACAATATGGATATTTTCCACGTACCTTGTACTAATTATTAAATTTTATTCATTCGAGGAACTTTTCGTAGTTACAATAAATAACGCATATTTCAATCTTAAAAATTAACCACTTCCCCGGTAATCCTAAAGGCGGTATTCTAAAGTGTTTCCTATATTCTTCTTCAAGTGCCTTTCACCTCGAAGGAGGTTGTCGGTCATATGACGAAACTGATCTCGATTGCTGGCTATCCTTATGATTTCTGAAACCTTCCCGATGTTCAACCAATCTTGTATATTTTTCATCCAATGTGCTCTTCCTCTTCCTTTCCTTGGAGGATAATTTGTAATAGCTCGTATTTTCCTATATATCATCGCTAAAAATTAAAAACGTTAACTTCTTAATCTTCTTCTGCTTAAAGCCTTCTGACGCCAATATTTGGCATAGGTCTTTCCCAAATTCTTCTATCGTTATCTGTTATGAGCTTCACGCGTCCATGTATGACCTGCTCGATATTAGCTCATATATCGATCTTCTTGGGGTGTATGGTCGTTAATTTAGTACTTCCCTCGTCTGTCAATCGTGCTACATGCCCTGCCCAGTCCATTTGTTTATTACTATCCTGGATACAATGTTCTCGAATTCTGTCGGGTTTTTTTCTTCGCATATCGCAGTTTCTGATTTTGTATTTTAATATTATTCCCAGCGGGTGAACATCGCGCTATATACCTATGATATAGCGATCTCCTTAAGACTTCTTACGAAGCAAATACTATCCATAAAAAAAAACCTTTCTAATAGTTACAACGCATTATACAAATATTATAACAAGTAGAAAATTAAAATAAACTGAAAGTATTATATATTTACACAAAACGTAAATCACGCCTAAATTATAAATTGCAACCTCGTGATACGCGACATCTCAAATTCAATATTTTATATCTCATTCTTGATAAAAAATTGACACTCTGGAAAAACATCGAATTATCAATAAAACGCATTTAAGCATATTACGTATTTTCGATAAACATATTAGTAATACACAATTTATGAAACTTGCATACTTCCTTTTTTTTAAAAAAAAAAATATTATTCATCCGCTGTTTTTAGTATTGTACGATTAAAATTCCTCTGAATAAATTACAGATACTTCGCAACAAAATATCTGAGAATTATTTATTATTATAAAAAAGCATCCGAAATGCACCGTAAGTTACGAATATAAGAAAACAAGTTGATATTACCAATCATTTATCCTGTTCGGTAACTATGCAAACAAATCACTATTACATTGACGTAGCAAATGTATCAACACAAACAAAAACGTATAGAAACTGGTTTTTCGGTATATTATAGTCAGGTGATTTTTTTGGGGGGCTTCCATACAGTTTACCCATATCTACATATTATGGAAATGGGTTTATTATTATTATATGCATTTTATAAAATTACGAGAATTATGACATACATCGTTGTTCGATCAATTGATCAATAAATGAAGCAAAATTTCGAAATTATTCTATAAAGGGGAACTTCCCGGTTAATAAACTGATGATCCCTACAGGATTTTTTTACTTATTTTTAAAAAAATAATTCAATACAATCTTGCCGTACCGAGTTGCTTGAAAAAATTACCGCATAAGTCCGTACAAACAAAATAAATAAATACTTTACAAAACGTCCACAAAGAAAATAAATTAAAATTCGTTTACAACGCACTCTATACGAAATATAAAAATTATGATCAGATATCTTCGGTTAGGTTTAGACATTCCGACTTTTCTACAATTATAGGTTTAAAATTATACAAACAACACTCGCGTCACGGACATTGACTAAGAATAGTGTTGAACAAACCCAGATACACGCCCATTAAAACAATGCGTGACATTTTAAACTATTCCCATATACCAAAAATGATAAAAAACAGAACCTTAAAGTTTTTTAATGCATGCCGCATGTGTGCTGACCAAAATGTCGATGAAATTGGAAACTACGATTATCATTCTGTACGACACAGGTATAAAAAATATAAACACAGACGAATTAAACATATCTTACTAGGGTAGATTCAATGATATTATAGATAAATTTTATTTTATTTATTTTTGTATTCTTTTCTCTTTTAAATTTTAGTTTAAAATTTATTTATGAATTACACGAGGCAGGTTTTTTGCGGAATTTTGCCTGGTAAATTTCATTAAGAGATAAATGTATATAACTATCACTTATGTATATTTTGAAAAAATTATGATTAGGTTTATATCGACTAAGGAATGTATTATTTTTCGGAACGATAGAACGGTATATTATAAGTTATTCTTTTCTTTGGTAAAATTTAATTAATCAAAATATACTTCTTTCTTTCTAATATTGAATTTGAAATTATTCCACGTTGGCAAATAATAACAATACAATACCGTCGTGTATTTTAGGAATTTAATTTCATTATTTTACCATTTAGCTCGTCACTCTAGCAGTACTGAATATTTACGCGCAATATATTAACACGCATTTATTTCATAGTTTGCGTTCGAACATGATTAAAAATAAACCATGAATCGATTATTATTATTATTATTATTATTATTATGCAGGTACAATTACGAAGTATTTAATGGAACGTCGCGTTTTCGTCGGAACAAGAAACGGATATACAGAAGTCGAAACTGAAGACAAAACTAACCTCATACGGTAGATTGGCCATCTAGCGAGGACGAAGGATGTCCACAGGAAATAACAGAAACACCGGCAAGTTTCGCACGATAAGGAGTTTGACGTGTAAAGAAACATAGAATGTTGCCCTAACTTAACGTGAAAGAGGAAAAGCTATTCAAAGCACGACGGAATTACACCAATAGGGAAATCCGATAAATCGAGACCGTCGAGTCATCTAGCATGTATAGCACCCATCGTTTCCGTAACTTCCACAAACGGCTGCCAACATTTCTATTAGCGTGAAAAAAAATGCATGCGTATATGTATGTATGTATGTATATATATATGTATAAAAGTCGACATACATAAAAAACTCACGCCTAAAATGAAAGAAAATTCAATTTCTAAATCGATTATGGTTATAGTAAGAAGGGGGAGTTTTTGAAATTCCCGTTTTTAAAATAAAGTGGCCATGGTGTAACCGGAAAATGTAATCGAAGACACACACTTTAATTTTGGGTATAAAAATAAATTAAAAAAATAAGAGCAACTTAGCCGATGGGCGGAATTTTCCTTTCTCGCATTATGTAGGCAACCTACTTTTATCAGCCTCGCTAAGACTAAATCATAGCTGTAAGGAAATTACCGGTGAAAAAAAGGCACTGTTTCAGTTATAATAACGTTTCAGTACACAAGAAAAAATATTTACATCGTCAAAATTATTATTATATATACGTGTATATTTATTTACTTTACATAAATCGAAAATATAAACGAGTAATGAAAAAATACAATTTGCGGCAGAGACTATACTTTATTTTTTTGATAAATACGATACCTTTGCGCACTCTATATATAATCGACCTAAACTAAATTTCGTACACATTTTCACGATGAATATATACTTATTATACACGTAGAAGAAAGAATACATCGTATTACCGCGACAATAAAACAGTTCACATATCAAATTATCTCGACAATATTTAAACACTAATATATATATATATATATAGTCCCAACGGCCATATATTATTATTATTATTTTTTAATCGAAAAAGTTAGAGTACTATACTGGAACAGTAATTATCTGTTTTCGCATTTTGTCCACTAGAATTCGCTAGCTCGAAACTCTTACGAAAGAAAGTGACAGGTCCTCCTGAAATTGTCTAACTTAACCATAGGTTCGAAACTGAAAGTTCATTCGCTCATTTACTCCGCAATGCGTCGGACGTACAGTTGCTCAATTAGTCGAGAAATTAATATATATTAAAACTAGATTTAGCGCAGAATAAACCAATGTAATTGCAAATGTTTACAGAACAAATGCGATAAATTATATTGCAATAATTATCATATTATCATACGATAACCAATTTCCTCCTTCTCTGCCTGATATTACTATTAATGGTAAATGCATCAGTTGGCAGAAGCAGGTTAACTATCTAGGAGTTACTCTAAACTCTCGTCTTTCATTTAACGCGCACATTAATAAATCTATCGGTGACGCGAAAAAAGCCATTCGAATATTTGCACCAATTTTCAGTTACCGTTCTCATCTTTCTTCAGTAAACAAGAAATTAATTTACACTTAAGACCTAGCTTAGTTTATGCTTGTTCGGTCGGGTGTTCAGTGTCCGTTAATACTTACAAAAAAAAAACTCCAGGTAATGCAAAACCAGTGTTACAGAATATCATTATGTGCTCCTCGATGGACTAAAATACCGTACACGCATTCCACGCTAAATATTCCTCATATTTATAAATTATCAAAGAAATTTTATGATAAATGTATCATGACAATAACTTAATTCAGGTAATCGGGAATTATAGTATGCTTGAACTCAGGCATGCGTTACACTAGATATAAGCATCGCTGTATTAAGCACCGATTTCTAATGTAACATTATACCATCAGATCTGTGTTAGGATTTTTTATTTTTATTTATATTCGTTTCTTATTTATATACAAGTTAAACTAAATTTAATATACCAGCTAATAGTTTGTTTTTAAATCTTTCCTATTGTTATTTTATTTTTATTTTCTTTATTATTTCTTTAGTCTTGTAAAGTCATTTGGTTGTATTTAACTGCTAAGGTAACTTTAAAGATACTTGGCACATGTGTACGTACATATAAATTCTGCATGATTTATAAAATTTTGTATTGAAATATACTATAATAATAACCTCTATTTAGTATAACTAAATTAACAATTTATAAATGTCTGCTACAGTTAAAATTAACTTCGAATGTAGTCATACCAGGCCCATTCGAGCGAAGGTCTCGCCCAATTTTTCCCAGTTGCGTTTGTTCTGTGCCAATCTATACAGAGCGCTTCTGGAATTCAGGAACTTTTAAAGTCGTCATCCCAACGTGTAAACGGTCGCGACTTTTTTCTCTCGCGGTACGCCAGGAACCATTCCGTTACTTTCTTCGTCCACCGCTGATCACTGTATCTTATGACATGTTCTGCCCACCTCCATTTCAGGGCACGGATTGAAGTTATGACATCCCTATTATCACCCATTTGTTCTTTAATCGTTTTTAATTTGACTCTATCTAGCTTCTTGATTTGTAATATTGATCTTTCAAAATTGTTTTGGCAGTTCTTACAATATTTTCCCTGTTTTTGCGTCATCGGCCATATTTGGGAGCTGTAAGTTAAGAATGGTAGCAGGCAGCTGTTGAACGCCACACGCTTTTTAGATTGGGCGGAATATTGCTCTTAAAAATTGATTTCATTATCCAGTACTTTTTTCATGTTATCGCCACTTTGCGGTGTATTTCGGCTGTTAATTTGCTTTTAAATGAAATTATTTGACCTAAATATGTAAGTTCGGTGACTTGTTCTATATTGCTATTTCCCGTATTGGTGTAAAGCCTCTTTTTTCTTGACATAAAATTTTAGTTTTTTCGTTATTTATTTTTAATCCCGATTTATTTCTCTCTAGCTGCAGACAGAGAAACATTTACTCCAAACTACTACTTAAGTTACGAAAATATCCGCACCCTAAAAACTATTTAATTTTGCGGCATATTCATGAAAGCATAAATTATATTAATTTTTCCAGTATTCATGTTCAGACCACTTTTAAAATAGATACGAATGTCGATGTTATACACGCATATACACAACCTTTTTTTTTATCTAATATAAACGGATCAAATAAGAGTTAATCCAATTTCATTTCAAACACTGAGAAAATATTAAATTAGAACAATATATAGGACGATTAAAACAAATAGGTGTTAACAAAAAACCGAATATATATATATATATATATATATATATATAAAAGTATAAGAACAAATAAAGGAAGAAAGAAAACCAATAATTACAATAACGTTCATGAAAAAAGGAAGAGATTTATTTAATGAAAACATGAAAATAGAAAAAGGGAAAAAACTTTTGAAATCATACATATGAAATATATCGTTATATGGCTCAGAAACGTGGATGCTAACGAAAAACCTAAACGAACGCTTGGGGGCCTTCGAAATGTGAGGTTGACGCAGCATGATGAAAAACTCATGGATGCAGAAGAAAAGGTATTCAGAGATTTTATGAATGGTAAATGAAAAAATGAAACCAATAGAAATATAGGGACACATACTGCGGCATAACGTGTTCATTGCGGTTATAATCGAAAAAAAATTGGAAAGAAAAAGAATAAAAGGGGGAAGACCTAGGATAACATGGATGGATCAAGTGAAAGAAAGAATGCAAATGACGTAAAAACACATGAACATAGCTGACAACAGGAAGGAATGTAAGAACAGTATGGGCTAGCTACAAAGCCGATAGCATAATCTTAAATATTGGTGATGATATATACGTACATACCCATACACATTTGTACACATAATAGACATTAAAAAAACAACGTACCACAACCTACCACACCACGACTAAACATATACGACTGCGATTAACTTATATCAGTCGTACCATGGACATATCCCTGGCCTATTCTGGTGCATTTTTTCTCACTCACGTATGTCATCTTACTGATGAGTGAACGGAGTAATTTTTTTTTCAATATAAAAATAAAAATCAATCAATAATAATGTGTCGGATCCTAGACGCTACTTCTATATATGAGATATTCATGCATTAATTAAAGCACATCGTCATTACAATTTGTACTCCATAAATCTGATAAGCTGTATTCTATAAATCTGATAAGCTGTATTCTATAAATCTGTCATAAACCAGCCTTAATATGTGTGCAGTTGAACAGGTGTTTGTGGTCTCGCTTTTCATCGCGTTCGTATTTGTCATCTGTGCTTACTTTCCATTGGACACGGTTTGCGTCTGTTTTGCCAGAGCCGGTACGTAACCTGTTCAATATTCTCCGTTGAAACCAAATTAATTGATCTTTTGATCGTAGTTTTTCCTTCGGTGACACAGAACCAGCGCGGGAATTCTTCCACTGTATTATCCGTGTTGCGCTGGCCTTATCGGATAAAGCGACGCTATTATACATGAATGATATTCACGATTTTCGTGTACTGTAATCTGTCCAAACATAGGGTGACGGAAATCAACTTTAGTTCTTTCAGTACTGAAAATGACATTTCTTCTTATATATGGTGAAGCAATACCTGTCATGATAAAATATAAAAATTCAGCCTTTGTAGGTCTAAAACAGCCCGTTAGAATCCGGCAAGTATCGTTTAATACTATGCGCATTTTCTTAACATGCGCTGATCTAACTCAAGATGAACATCAATATTCTAGCTTGCGAATAATATTGTTCCGAGCAGCTACTTTCATTTTTAAGAATTCACATTGATTCTTAAAGGTAAGTGACCGGTCCAATGTGACGCCAAGGTATTTCGGATGTTCGCTGTGATTTAAATCTGTGCGCACCATTCTAGTGTCAATTTACACTATTTGGCATTTTTCGGATGAAATGCATTTTACTTGGATTTGAATTTAATCCGGTAATTCTGTAAAACTCGTCTACCTCGTTTAACGCCATCTATAGTTTGTTTTGGACATCGACATGTGTTTCTTCGCCTTGCGCTGTAATGGCTAAGTCGTCAGCAAACAAAAAATGCTTTGTATTCTTACTTAATCAATCAATAAATATATATGTATATATAAATAAATCAATCAATAAATATACATATAAAACATCGTGTGTATCGAATGCGGTATGAATTTATCCAGAAATATATTCAAATCCGAACCAAGATTTTGCGTCCACTCGATCGATTATTTAACCGCCATTTTAATACTAAAAGCATAGTAAGATAAAAAAAAAACAGGGAATCATAGAGAACAATTATAATCGATTTATCAACCAAGTAGCTATTTTCCACGAAGATTTTATTATCTCTATCGTTAGGAAGAGTGCAAAAAAAGAAACATTAATAAAACCGGAAAAACTATTTTCAAAACGTACATATATATAAATATATATATATATATATATATATATATATATATATATATACATATATATAAATATATAAATATATATATATACATATTATATACGCCTATGTGTGTATGTTGTGTTCATATCGTAACTCACGCAAACGATGAGCCTGTACAAAAAATATATCTGCTCTCAACATTTTAAAACACCATACGCGCCCAACATAAACTATGCGAATGGAGGATCCATCAAAAATGTAATTGTTATTATTCGTTTATATCGTACCATCATCGTTATTAATTTAATTACTTCAATTTTTTGAAAGATTTCCCATCTCACGAATATTTCTTCTTTATAAGCATAAATCGTTATTGCAGAGCGTTATTCGGAAAGCCCCTAATAAACGAACGCGTTCATTATTTAATAATAGATCGTTCGAACTGTAGACCGAGAGAGGGGAAACTGAACTCATTTCTAAAAACGCAGGCCTATCTATATAGATATGAATTACGATGAAATAAACGCGCCAAATTTCGTTTCTCTCCTAATGCCAGCATCTGGTTTTAATCCGATCATAATAAATTAATAAGACGATAAACAAAAATAGATACGAAAATAACAACAAATTAGCATTCAAATTCAAAATTTATAACTAACGCCGTAAACACACGCAACCATACATACATAATTATATATATATATATATATATATATATATATATATATATATATATATATATGTACATATATATGAAACGCATTTTAAAAATAACACAATAACAGAGAATGCAATTTGTGTTTTTACTTACACACCTATACACACATATATATATGTATAAATTTATTTATGTGTGTTATATATATATTTATTTATGTGTATTATATATATATATATACATAATTAAAATTGGCTTTTTAGATGTTGTACGGACTCCATTAGAATAAAAATAAAATATAGAAACGCCGGGAAAAATCGAAGCAATTTTATTTTCAGTCCTATGTAAAATAATGTAGCCGGAATAGCACACGAAGAGAAAAATAATGTGGCAAACAGAGGATGATTTTAAAATTACTATTCACAACTCAAAAATGAAAGTTATAAACTAAAGGGTGAAAAAAATAAAATAAAAAAGAATAAAAAACGAACAGAATTAGGCTGCCGTTATTTATTAAGTTCCCGTGAGAATAACAAAAAAACAAAGTTTTCCACGATAATTTTTCGTTAAATGTTCCAATAAAAATGGAAAAGTTTTTTAACATTCGTAGATTTTATTTTTAATGTTGTTGGGAGTCTCCATCGCAGAATAGATATATACTTATCCAAATTGAACTATATATTATTTATTTATTTATATTTATATTTATATATTTATATATATATATATATATATATATATATATATATATATATATATATATATCAATATCATCATGCATGCCCGTTATCGAACATTTTCTCACATTTTACCAATTTTTTTTCTGTTTAATACGTTTCAGAACAATTATTTTATTTTTTTAAATACTTATAAAAATAAAAGAGCAAAATCATTATTAATAATAGAGAGGGAATTACAATAATAGTTACAAAAAAAAAAAGTTATATAACAAAACTAGTGTAGGCGTGTAGTGTGCATTGTGTGAGGAGTGCTTGTGTAGGCAGTCATTTGTTTTAACATCGTGTTATTTTTCGTTGTAAAAATTGTATGTATTTATTGTATAAGATTTATTTTGTTATGTTTACGAAGAAGTTTTCTTCATAATTTTATTTGCACTTGAATAATATAAGATGTACAAATTTGTTAGTATATTTAAGTTCATTGTTCCAATTTCTATCACGCATTCTCACAAATTCACTTTGAACACGCACACGCACACACATACACACATGGTGGATGACGGAACTATGTAGTTCATCCCGCCGCCGTCCTAGATATTAAGTACACTTGCAGAGAATTACTACACATACCATGTTTTTATTTTTTTTTTATCAGATACACCTGCACTTTTCTATATAATTATAATTTTTCATTTTAGCACTCTGGTCCTCTGCCCCTCTGCCCCTCTACAATATTACACCTCAGACATGGGTAAACTGTATGGAAGCAAAAAAAAATAGTTATTAAGCAATAAACATCCCTCACCGGCGACTGATCACATTTTTTTAACCTTTCTTAGGTATCATTGCGAATGTTGATTTCAAGCAGTTATCTAGAATCTTTCGGAGGTCATATATATATATATATATATATAATTAAATAATTTTAGTATTTTTAAACTTTTAACTGGTATTTGATCAGGTCCTGTTGTTGCCTCTTTGTTTTTCACCGTTCTTATAGCTTCTTCTACTTTTTCAACTACGATTTATGATCCCGATTAGCAAGTTGTGATCTGTCGGAATATCTGTTCCCGGTAACGTTTTTACTGTTCTTACAGCATTTTTGAATGTTTAATTGACGACAATATAGTAAATTTGATTCTTCTTTCCAATATGATCTGATCTGCCCTTTTGTACTTTCTATGTATATTGTATTTTAGGTGGTAGTTAGAAGAAATTACTCATTACATAACTATTTTTCGTTACATAAATTGACTCTGACTAATTAACTCTCACTCTCTCTCTCTCTCTATATATATATATATATATATATATATATATATATCATCATCATCATTTAGTCGTAACTCCGTAGGAGTATCGTGATCAAGGTAACAGTTTCATTATTTTCTGCCTCCATCCTGGACGATCTTCGGCATCATGAATATATATAAAAACTCAAATTGAACGATGTTGCACACAAAATTATTATTATATATATATATATATATATATATATATATATATATATATACAGAGACAGCCGCCAACTTAATTTTCAATATTCAGTCCATGTTATTTATTTATTATTATTATTATTATTATTTCGAAAAGTTCTCGCATAACTTAAGTATTATCTCTAACGTCTCTCCAGTAAATAACAGTTAGAAGATTTTCTACTCAAGTATTATTCCTATTTAATAGGTTAAGAAAAGTAACGTGACCAGAGCTTTTTTTAATTAAAATTTCGACGATACGCTCTACAAGTGTCACTTAACTCGAAACAAACGAAAAAATAAAGCAACTGAAAAAAAATCTTGTATCTTACACTGGCAAATTATATATATGTATATATATATATAAATAAATTCTTCACATTTAACTATAAAGAATGAGTTCTATCTTCGATGTAGACTGGTCGTCAAAATATTTCTCACGCGAAATTCCTCTCTTCAACTGTCCAATTGCACTCTCTATATCGTTACTTTGAATTTTACTTATTATATTATATCATATTATACTTATATATATATATATATATATATATATATAATTAGTAAAGCATAAAGTTTAAATGATACAAAAACTGTTCAAATTACAGGAAATTTTCATATTATATTTTTTTTAAAAAATTCAACCAAAAAATTTGCACCAGAATATCACAGAAACATACATGTATATTTACACACGCACACACACACACACACGCATATATATATATATATATCAAACATCGATGTTCTTTATTAATTTGAAATATCAAATTCCGTTAAATTTAATATTACAAAAATTTACGCACATATACGTTTTTATGCATGCATTTGGTGCGTATGCGTGCGCGCAGTAAATACGTATGCTAATTATTTTGGTGACTGAAATTATTAGCTATATATAATTTTTTACGATATTATATAATGTGACCCAGAGTAGAAAGATTTTTACCTTAGCAGCAACCAATATGACAAAATAAAAATAGCCATATTAAAAATATTACGGGGAACAAATTTTATACAACGATATGAGAAAAAGAGAAATATAAAATAAAATAAAAACGAACTGTCGAGTAAATGAGAAAAATTAATAAAATATATCGACTACTGGAACGTCAATATCGTTCTATCTATTACCATTCAACCACCGATGAAGTATCTCGCTATGTACTACATAAATACTTAGTTGCAACAGGCAAATGATTAGCGTTATTCATTTAAGAAATTAAACTGTAAAACCTGAACATCCATTCCCGTACGTCCGAATGTTACGTTATTCGTACATCCTTGGCTGGCGGATACAACACCGAAAGCTTAAAATATCACATCGACGCTGAGATATCATCACGTTCAACATTTTCGGAAGGATCTAATAAAATTCCTTTCGGAATTCGGTATTATACGAAAAAAGATTACTTTATATTTTCACATCCTCTGGTCGTTTTCTTTAACTAATTCGATCAAAATACACAATTTAAAAAAAAATACACAATAATATATGATTGAAAGGGTTAACATAAAAAATTATGTGCAAATTCGTTTAGGGGAAAGAGTCTACGAGAATCGGACGAAATCTCTTAACTTTATGCGTGATAAAAATTTCCGTTATAAAGAATAGAGTATACAGCACGAAATTCCTAGTTTGAACGACAGGTCGGTAAGTATTCGTTTAGCGTAAGATTTTTACGGACAGAAAAATACGGTATTGTTGACAATAGCGAGAATAAACTGTCAAGCAGCTTTCATCATCCGGTATTATATCTTTAAACGCAGCAATAACCTCGCCATTTAGTACTATCGCGGTAAACGATTTTTTCTATTTATCTATCGTTTTCGTCACAACTCCGGTTATTTATATAAAAATAATATTTTATATTTCTCAAGTAGTTTGTCGAATGTTTATCATATTAAATTTCTGGTTATTGAATTAACGATTTTTTCTTCAAAAATGTATGCAAGGCAGAACGTTTCGCATGAATTTATGGGGAAGTGGGTCTATTCAAAGTTTACTATCAGAACATTGTAAAAACTGAATGCAAACCCCCGCCAAAAAAAAAAATAATAAAACTCCCAAACTAGATTATAAATAAAATTGGTATAAAGATAAAAGGGCGCGATAACTTACTGATACGTAATAAATATTAAATTATTAGCCATCTACGTATCTACTTAAAAACTTGTAAAAAATAAACAAACAATTCATAAATAAAGCAATACCCCACCATCCCATTCCGAAAAGTTGATTAACCTACGTGAAGTCACTTCCGTGCACCCATCGCCATGTTAAAATTCTTCACAATATTATACAAAAAGCAAATCCTTATCTTCACTTGGTTAATAAAAAGATAAAAACAAAAAAAAACCGTGGACACAGATAGAATGAATAAAATTTCATTTCAAAATTTTGGTCGAGTAATTTTTGAGTTATTCAAAAAAAAACAACAAAAACCGTCCGTCTTTTCTGGGTCACCCTATATTAAAAACATTGAAAATTGCAAACACGTAGTATAAAATGTATAATCTGTTGTCAAAATTTGACGTGCGACTAAAAAGTTAAAAAAAAACTTTAATTTTTGCCAAAAAAAAAAATAAAAATAAATAATAGCGAATTCAAATTATCATCTTATTAATCAAAACATTAGCAAAAGATCAATTCAATTTTACTCCATCAACCAAACATTTATCATTCACTTACAGGAATTCCAAATAGTGATGCTTTATTAAAAACAACCACACATCGTATCCACTAATATGAACAACAACTTGACATAATAAATTTCATCATTTGTATAACTTTTAAAATTATTTATAATTGTTTAAAATGAACAGAAAACGTACACTTCGTGATACTTTGTCAGCATTACAAAAAAAACACAACAATAACCTATAAAACCAAATGATTCTGATTTTGAGGGAAAAATAAAATCCTGAATGGCGGCCGACAGCGGTAATGAAAAATTTCGATCACTTAATAAATTTAGATTTCCACGTTATTCAAAAGATTGTTTTCTTTCTAATTATTAATTCCTGTACTATTCCTACATACATTCCATTCTCATCAAGTTATTCCTTTCTCTTCCCCTCTAGTCTAGTGCCTCACTGTTGTCAGTAGACTAATACTAATTTTTCTACTTACGTGGTTTGCAAGAATTAATGCTGGTATGATGTTAAAAAAATATGTATTAAGTATTTGGTAAAAACACCTCATAACGCAAAAAAGTAAAATAAATTCACGTGCATATTTAACTATACGATGATGATAATAATAATAATATATATAATTATAAAAAAGATTATATATAACCATTAACTTAGAAATGTGGAAATTTGTAAATTTAATTTTAATTATTCACATCGAACATGATTTTAATCAAGTAAAATATATATAAGTTTAAATATATCAAGGTGCATCAATTTAAAATAATATTTTATAAATGTTATAATAATATGAAAGCAAAAATTAATAATAACCAACGAAAATTAAGAAATTGAAGCAAAAGTCAGTAAGACACGGTAGTGATAAAGTAGACCATGAAGCATGAAGCTTGGTCTATGATACTTTCACCAATACCATAATACTCATCACCTTCACCAACATTAGCACACGTACTCATAAACAACAATAAACAGGAATGGACTACCGATTGGACCTCACAAACAACCTTCCTGAGAAGCATAAAATCAACCATAGAACCTTGGTGGCCTCCATATGGCACAAGCAGAAAAGAATATGATACCCTAAACCGTCTACGTGTAGGTCATACAGCCGTATCACACAATTATCTGTATACCAAAAGGCCTCCACCAACAAACTGCCCCCTATATGGACATTTAATCTGCAACTGCCGAACACTCACACCACAGAACACAAAATACAGGCCCCGATACACAAAAACCTCTTAAACAGGTCGAATTCTGAGCTTAGCCAGAGAAAGCGAACTCCTTTGTCTCCTTATGTTGTAATAACCCTGGTAGTTACAAACGACATGTGCAGATTTACATAATATTAAAAAAAGAATATTGTACTAAAAAAATTATTTTACAAAACAGAAAATGATTCGCTTCCAAAGAAGCTAATTGCAATATATAACAGATGAATATTGTATATATAAAAAAATAGTTACAAGAAAAACGCCTATGGCTACTGACTGTGAAAAAGGCCAAAAAAGTATGAAGATGCGAGTACAATTAAGATGAACAAACAGATACGTAAATGATAAATTAAAAAAAATTAAGTAAAAAAAAAAAAATTTAGTCACGGACACGAATTCGCCAAAACTTAGTCAGGATAATTGTACACGTATTCGCGTAAATATTCTTTCCTCATCACTTGACCACTTTCTATACTACAGCATGTTTGTACTCGGAGAGATTATTTCAAACTCATATTTTAAAATCGTCAAGACGCTGAATATCAACTTCCCAGAACGAATAAATCATCGCATAGACGCATAATGCCATCATTACCACCAAACATCACTACAACCTTAAAAACCGACATAACACTGGAACTGCATAATAAAACTATACGCACATATCAAACAGTCTACGACAGATTTATAACCTCACTTAATTCTTTTGAGAAATTTTATAACGATGAATCAAAAGACAATGAAAGGTGCGAAAGTGCTGGCTGTTCCATTATACATCGAGATATCACTATAAGATACGCCTTATCAACCGAACTTTCAGTGCTATCAGCTACTTAGTTAGTGACTTATGTCTACAACAAATAGTTATTTTTACTGATGCACTTCCTAAAACATCAATCTCGATCGCATAAAAGTTAAGAACCCGATAGTATCATCCAAGATATTTTTCTGTCAGCTGACCAACACGCACAAGAAAACATCATACGCTAGATCTCATCACATTCTAATATAAAGGTAAATGATGAAGCTGACACCGCCGCTAAAGAAGCAACAAAGATGTTCCAAATGCCACCAATCCAATTCAAGATCGAATTCACAACATTAAAAACAGTTTTCACGATGCATGAGACAAACTGGAAGCGTATCCCCCACTATTAACAAACTCCGAAATATCATGTCAACCACAGCTTCCTGAAAAGCAACCATACCAACACGACGAGATGAAGTTGTGTTAATTCGGATTAAAATATTGGACATACAACAATGAAAACGCCACCAATATGCAGCCACTGTGGACGAGGAATTAACAGTCGAACACAAATATCGTACATACCGCTTCAAAAATTCTGTCCCATTCGCTGCATCTCGGTACACACGGCCACTATCCGATAATCCAGAGAAACTTAAATACATTGTACAATTTCTGAAAGCAGTAAACATATATCCGCTCATTCGAATAATTATCCTCGGTGTCTCTGACCTAAGTTGTAGTATTACACAGCACTTTAAAATGAAAAAACAAATACAATTTGAAATATACAATCAACAATAAACATCCGATTGATCTCATTCTATCTAATTAGTATTATGACGACCCCACGAGTTGCTTTTAGGCCTTCTTTCCGTATAACATTCTCGATAAAACAGATGATCTACGTTTAATGTCTGGTTTACGACAACGAGAATTATCGATAACATCGGCCACACAATAATTTACTTTAAAAAAAATAAAATAAAACTTATTAATATTTTCGGATTTCGGTTGTCCCAGTTAAAAAAATAATTCGAACAAAAACAAAAGTTTATTAAATACGGTTAAATAATTTCCTGTCGGATGCAGTATAAAGGTTGCACATAGCGGTATTTCGTATCATATTTAACGCGACTTTGATTAATACCGTCGTGTTCAGAGCGTGTACACGAAAAACAAATATATATATATATATATATATTTAAAAAAAAAAAACTGAAAGAAGTAAGTCAGCAGCCAACCAAGTCTAACATTGTAAGTTATTTTTCCCGGTTATTATTCATAGGAATTTAGTAACGCGTCTGGCGCTTTAACAAAGCGTGAAATTAACTTTACACGGTACATTAGGCGCTTCAATAAGCTCTATAAGCAGCAACGATTGCTGAATTAAAGATAAAAAAGACATAAACTAAACAGCTAAACACTAACACAACGATATCACGATATTGGTATTAGCGCGCGCGCACACACACACACAAGCCGATAGACTAGTTATTACGCAAACGTACCGATAGATTTTGCAAAATAGTTACAAATTTTGAAAGACTACGGTTCTTCGGTCGAAAATAATGAAATAAAAAGAAAAACAAACAAACTCCCGGAATATATATATATATATATATATATATATATGTGTGTGTGTGTATATATATAAAAAATCTAAAATTGGCCAAACCCACCTATTTATAAAAGAAACACGTTGTTGCCTATAGAATGTCAAGAGAAAAGAAGGAAATAGAATAAATGATACGAGGTTGCCAATCAGGCAATGTTCTTATCATCAGACAAAAAACCTTTAAAATTTTAACCGCTTACGACTTTAAAAATTCCATCTTCCGAGGAACAATGAAATAATAAAATGTTCTTAGAACGTTTGTAAAAAGTTAGTTAAATGGCGAATTTTGTAATATTGGCTGACGTAATAAATTACGCGTTAAAGTTTAAAAAATTGTACTTACAGATTTTAAAAAAAGTTCGGAATACTTCAGAAATTATAAACAAAACACGAATATACAGAACGAAAAGCACTATTGACAAATAAAAATAGATTCATCCAAACAAAATTTATTTGAAACAAAAATGCCGCTATATGACGAAAAAAAGAATTCCTTAAAAATAATAAAATTATAACATTTTTATTGATTTTTTTTTTAATTAATACAAATAGAGCGGATTAAAAGCGATAAAAATGCGGTTCAATAAAAACATATGACAACCGAAGCATCAAATTAAAACGCTTTAAACATGACCGAAATAGAAGGACGATAGATAGCGTAAGAAAAACTACAACGTAACTAATTACAGAAATAGCGCACGCGGGGGACAATAACAAACACGGACCGTCACCGTTGCCAATGTAGAAACTTATACAAGATGTCTGATAAAGGAATTTCTGATTGCCGGAATAAGTGATCGCCAATATTAGAAGAGTACAAAAAGAATAATTTAGTAGGCCGCAATCAAATTTATAATTAAATAATAAGCCGTCTTCCCCAAACTCCGTGGTTCTATCTCTTTAAGAAGAATAGTCGTAAGGGAATTGTACTCATCAGTAGATTGCGATTTGGACATCATTTGTTGCCTGACCGTCTTTTCCGTAAACAGCTTATGGAAAGTCCTTCTGTCCCCTCCATTCTGAACAAGAAGTCTGCAACCCCGATCATTTCTTTTTTGAATGCTCTGCTGTGGCGCCGTTGCGTTCGGAGTTTTACCTCGTCTTGCTACGTTCTTCGAGTATTACACCTCCGTATAACGTATCGACCCTTCTACATCTGGATAATCTACAATTATTTCCCCATATAGCGACATTTCTAGAGAAGTCAGCATGCTTGATTAAGATGTAGATAGTCCCCCACAGTATCACGTTAGGTAAGCTGTAAAGGCACCCCATATTATATATATTAAAAAAATGTAAAAAATTATTAAATTATAAGTTAACGTACACGTGTGGTTTAATTACCTGATGTCGTAAAGACACTCACATAACAAAAACAACAAAATTAATATGGGTCAATGAGTCATTTTTTCCGTTACGCCATACGCATCCGAAACATGAATCAACAAAGAGCTTTTCGAAATGAAAATGTGTTGAAAACTTCTTCGAATACCGTAAACAACGGATCGAACGAGTAAGTCCATTATCGAAGAGTTAAAAGTAAATACCGGAACCTTTTGACAAGAATTAGTAGAAATATGATAAGATACATTGAACATATATATAAGGTACGGTAAATGGTAAATGGCCACATGTTCAACACGTTGGATTGATCAAGTTAAGAATATATCCGAAGTTTTTCAAAAGGCCAATTAATAGAGAATGTTGGAAAAAAATTTCGATGCAAATTTCGTAAAACCTCCTTTAATAAGGACAATGGACAGAGACGATGATGATTTATATATATATATATATATATATGTGTGTGTGTGTGTATATATATGAATGTATATATGTAAATTCGCGTGAAGGCTATTACAGATTTATATAATATCAGGAATTTCAGTACCTAAAATGTGTAACATTCATTTTGAAAAAGTGACTGAAAGTAACACGTAATCAGAATGACTTTTTTTTTTTTAACCCTAGAATCGTAACCGTGAGTAAAAGTTACTCACTTCGTCAAAAAAATTCGTAGTTTTCAAATTTAAGAAATGGTATATTCCATCTATGCTTCTAGTGATTTATTGTGAACAAGTTTATGCTGTTAATTACACATTCTGTTATTCACCGTGTCCAGTAATCAAAGTTACGCTTAATACGGTGAGTATTTTTTACTTCGCGTTAGTTAATGTGATATATTATAAATGAGTATAAAATACTCCGCGTTATGAAATGAAGATAGATTTTTGTGAGTTTAGTATATACGTACGTGTGTAATTAACGAATTAGTTTTTTGCATTCAGATTATTTTACGAGTTAAAATTCAGAGACAGATATCACAACAATTGTTAGAAACGAACAAGAGTATCTGTTTTCGTTTATGACAAAAATTTAACAATGGTTTCATACAAACCTAAGCGTAATAAAAATGTTCTGCTGTCATCCATGCATACAGAAGGTGGTATAAATGAAAACAGCAAAAAACCATGTATGGTGGAATGCTATAACAGTACAAAAAGGGAGCAATAGATACTGTAGATCAAATGTGTAGGGGACACAACGCAAGCAGGAAAACTAAACGTTGGCCCATGGCTATATTTTTTAACATAAATTTACGGCTATGTTATATATAGCCATAATATTACAACGCGAGAAATGAAACCGATGAATAAAATAGACTACACGTTAGCAGTTCGAGAAAAGTTAACTGAGTCGTGTCAAAAAAATCGTCGTAACAAAACCAGAGAAATCAGGACGGAAATAGAAAAGTCGTTCGGAATAGAAAATGCAACTACAGATACTTTGCCACATCAACAGAAAAACGAAAATATTCTGTTCTTTGTCACTATTCCAACAGAAGATACACGAAAATTGCTTGCAGTACTTGTAAAAAGCCGATATGCGGCGAACATCAGAAAAAATATATTACCTGCCTTCATTGTTAAAATTAAATAGGCAAAACATTTTTATTATAGTTATTACATTCTCGTGTTATCATTTTGAAAAGTATTTTAGTGGTGCTGATAAGATTTTATGAGCGATTAAATATTCTTTACATAATCGTTGTTTTTATTTTGATTGATTGATTGATAAAAAGTGTATTTACAAAAAAATATATGTTACAAAGAAACAAATAAAATTTTGTTTTTATTGTTTTTAAACTTTATTTATGAACTTTATCCATATATAAAATAAAGGTCTTAAAATAGTGTATTTAATATTTCCATTAATGATTGATAATATTTCAGTTATATTTCGTTTCGCATAGTTATATTTAATCTCAGTGTTATAAAAAAAAGTAAAGTGAGTAAACTTTACTCCCCCTTATGAAAATGCGTTTATTAAAATGGGTTACGATTCTAGGGTTAAAAAAAAAAGCATAAAATAAGATAAGCAAAAGTATATATATTTGAAGAAAACAAAAGGTATGTAAAACCTTTCTCATCTACCAACGACTTGTCGGACTCTTCGGATCGTGCTAGAGCCAAATTTAGCGATTTGAAGTTATGAAATCCTTGAACATAAAAGATGCTATCTATACAATTGCTGAGCCATGGAAGAAACTAAAACCTGACACGCCGCCAAAACCATGGCATAAGCTTTAGCCGAAAGTTATGATCGAAAGTGACCAAATCGAAAACGAGCAAAACAACGGCAAGCAGGAAATCATGAAAGACGTACAAACTATACAACGGAATGTCCCTGCCAGTGAAGTTGAGGAGTGAATTACACAATGTGAAAAACACAATGAAACCAGCGAACAGCTTAATTATAACCAGAGTTTGTCGCTGTTAGGGAAAATAATGGTGAAGAAACTGTGAATAAGGGCTCAGATGGTGATGATGATGAACACCCAGCAAAACTTTGGATATTTTGTGGATCACAAAATGGAGAAATATTGCACTAAGTCTATAATTTTATTTGCTAAACAAAAATCTATAGTTGACTTTTTTTCTAAGTAAGTTTTTACCACATTACGGTATTTTCAAATTTCAATAGTAACAACAGCTTTTGTGAAAATTTATTGTAATTTTTTACTGTAGAGAACATTATAAAAATGTTTAAAGTACCGAGGTTGTTTATTTTAGGCTTGATTCGCACTATCCAGTAAACTCATGAGAAACAATTCAAGTACTCACACTATCGGTAACGCTCAAGTTTCGCTCCAATCACAATCAATCCAAAAGAAATTTTGGCTGGTACGGTCACGCTCAGCTCAAGCTCCGGTCTGGTACAAATATTCTCAAATGAGAAACAATGTAAGCATTCACACTATCGGTAACAAGTTTCGTTCCACTCTCGCTAAATCCAAAAGAAATTAGTTTCCGATATTTTTAATTAATAATAATTAATATTACTATAATAAATATAATATTTTGAAATTTTTAATAGGAAAAACATTTTTTATTAAAAGCAGAATACAACCGAATTTGATTATTGACGGTTCAAAACTGACTGAAGCCTAACCATAAGTGTGAACGTCATGTTAGCTGGACCGGAGCGTGATCAATCAAGCCTTACTGTAAATCGGTACTTCTCTGTATTTTCTGATAATCCGATCTTTTTTGCCTTCCGACCATACCCTTAGTTCCAACGATGAAGAGTTAAAAGGATCCCGATGTATGCTAATAAAGCATTTTAATTATACTGATTAAAGCGCGAAAAGCGTGAATCTTTAAAAGTATTCAGATTACTAAAATTTCAAAATTTGATATATATCACTAATCAGATCGCATACCAAGTGTCTACCAATTAAGTTTACGACGAGAAAACATTTTCTAACACATATAACGGCTAAATGTATATTCGGAAAATTTATTGTTTCACCTCAAGATAAATAAATATGTCCCCATGTAATTACTGACACATGTCAACGGTCGTTCATTAGTATAAATTTATTTATGTGTGTATACATACATACATATATATATATATATACATATATATATATATATATATATATATATATATATATATATATATATATATATATATATATATATATATATATGCGTGTTTAAATGAATGTTTAGTTAAGTCAAGGCCGCGTCAAAAAATTACCATCTTAATTATTAACAGCTTTTATTTGCAACATCAAGACGAAAGTGTGAAACGGAATATATTATAACAGTGCCACGCATGAAGAGTACGAAAACATACAAATTTTCGCTCAATAATTTTCTTCCTTTAGTATTCAACAAAATTTTGTTAAAACGTATTAGAAAATAAATTTATTGGACTCTTTATATTCAAGGATAAATTCGAATATAAATCAATAAAAAAATAACTTAATAAGCGATGTATATTGACCACAAGCCTAATTTCAAATCAAATATATTCGTTACTACACATGAAATAAAACAAAAAAATCTTACCACGCTTAACTTTCGCTAATGCGTATAGGTTGCGCAAACAATGATCTATATTAATCTATATACAAATGATCTTACAAGTGCTTGCAACAAACTTAAACGAAATAAATTAAAATCTTCCCACCACCAATATTGATATCGATACCCACTCAATAAGTAGTTGGAAATGAAAACTTATAAATAGACATATATATATATATATATATCCAAGCATGTATACGCATACCTACTGCTATATAATTATAAAATATTAGTAATAATAAATAAAACCCCCAGCAAGGCTGTAAAATTTTAAATACATAAACAAAGTTGATTACACAAAAGGAAATAAACCAAACATATTAGAAATTTTACAATGGTGGACAAATATTTTGTAGTTTTAGAAGGTTAAGCAGGTGTACATTCCTTCTTTACCTTTTACACACAAACGTAAAGAAACATGTGTTGTGTTATGTTATGTACATATATGTATATATATATATATATATACGTCAAAAATTCTTCACATTTCAGGAAATCGATTTTTCAAACATACCGACTAGTACTATTTCGTTCAAGGACATTTTTAGAAAATTCCACCACAAAACTTGGTTAAAAGATTTCAGAAAGTATGAATCATTAATGAATTCACGGAATGGAGTAAATAATTCTTTCCCCGGTCCATATTACATTTACCAACCCAAAACGTTGATCCAAATTACAAAGTGTATTTAGGAAACCTGATGGTCCCTCAGGCATCTTTTGTAAAGTACTCGGAATGTACTCTGACAAAAGACTCACCTGGGAAGTCCTGTCAGGATGAAACAAACACAAATAAAAAATAAAATCAGAGAACTATACTGGATCATTGGTCCAGACTCACCATTAAATACGAACCATAAGCTGCTACTTTACAAGCAAATCATCACACCGATTTGGAAATACGGTGCTGCTTTACGGGGATGTACAAGTAATTCGAATTTTAAAAAAATTCAAGCTAGACAGAATATCATTCTGCGTATGACAATGCATATCGTTATTCACGAAATGACGATATACATCGCGATCTCCGGATGCCATCCATAAGTGATGTCATAAAGGATATAGCAACTAAGCATGAGGAGAGGCTACGACAGCACACTAATAAGGAAGCTGTGGTACAGCTGCTCAATACGAAATTGGACAATCGACGTATTAAGCGCCGGCACCCAGCTGACCTAGTCTTATAATTCTTATTTTAGTATGTATGTACATACTAACCGTGTATTAACTTAGTAAATTAATTGTAAAATTAAGATTGTAACAATTCATAGTCCCAGGACTGTATAAAAAAAAAAAAAAAGTTTTATTCTACTATTAAAAATATGGGATTTATTCTACATTTTTCACTTTAATAAAGATTTCTATTGCTCTGAAATATTACTTATTTTTATAGTTAAGTTCAGAAAACAAATATCGCAAAATTAATCTCTTATACTTGAAATAGACAATACGCGTCATATTCTTTGTCCAGATGGTTTCTAACAATTTTCCATGTACGTATTAAAAATTAATTTGTTTCCTATTAGAGTTAAATTCGAGGGATTTCGATGTCGACGTGAATTTCAACAAATTTTGACGACGTTCCCTTTTTAAAAAGTTCAACCGCGTGATTATGAAAACAATAAATAAATAAAAAAATTAAAAAGCGTATTCCGCAATGAGTTTTTAATCTCGAAATAGCGTATAGAATTGTAGTATAATATTCTAATTATAAATCAGTTCCACCGTTATTTAAAAATTCTCATCAATATTATAAAATTTACATATAACAGAATTCGTTTTGATAAAACCAGAAAAATAATCTCGTTAAATTTCAAAATGCACCCGTGACAGTATAATTAACAATATGATATTCGTTCTTTTAATCTGTATCTACGTAAATAAACAGCTCGTACGCTTTTGAAAACGACGAACAGACCACTATAATAACTTTACTGAATTCTAACGATGAAACTGAAAATAAAAGATTATGAATTAATTGTCGAGTATTTAGACGAAAATCTCGCGATATTGAACAAGAATTAGTAGTAGCGAGGAAAACAACTGAAGCCCAATAAATAAAAAAAAAATAAAAAAAAAATAAAAAAAAAATAAAAAAAAAATAAAAAAAAAATGGATGAATGTATATTCTTCATACAATGAAATACAGTTGAACTAAATCAACAGTAAATCTTTTAAGAAGCCATCTATTATTACTTATTTATAACGTCTACACCCCTGAAAAAAAAGGTAATTACCATCATAGTAAAAAAAAAAAATGAAAAAAGGTAAAGTTCCATAAACTCGAAACTTGGTGCTAGGGGAAAAATTGCAACTAATCTGATGGCTATACAACAATGGGAACTGTAATTTAACTAAGCTAGATCAAACGGTCGACTACGTTTCAAACACTACGAACATCGAGACTATTGTCAGGTAGATTGATCGTCTATAATACATTTGAGTGTTTCCAACTGGCTTATACATTGCTTAATAGCATGTTTGATCTCATTCCTCACGTATGTGATATTTAAATCTCTATGCCAAAGTACGGTTAGATACGTACCAAGGTGATGAGACATCTGGAACCTGTGAATTCTGTGTATGTACGTATCCTTTCCGCTAAACCACTACCTCATACACTAAAAGTTTATTTTTAATGACAAACTGAAGCCAATTTAGTTCTAGCAATTTTATTTCTGATTTCTTTTTACTTTTACTATGTTAATTTACGATCTAAATGAATAACTATTTCACATATTTTTCTTAGCTGATAATCACCCCATTTATTTTTTAACGGTTGATGCATAAAATTTCGCAATGTGAAACCGACTCGCGTACACTTGCTCTCACCCTGTATGTCATCGTCTCAGTTTTCATTTTTTTTTTTTTAATTTATTTTTGTCTTTACCGGTAATAAAGCTGAATCGTCTGCAAACGTAGCTGTTACGGTATTGTTATCAAGTGGAAAATCGGCGGATTAAATAAGTACCAGGCGACCTACGACACTTTCTTGAGACATGCCAGCGGATACAGGGTAGTTATAAGACATTCATTTTAACCCGAAATGGTAAGGATGCGGTACTATTTTATTTAGTTTATATAGTAGACCATGATGTTACATTTTATCAAATGCTTGTTTAACATCGAAGAATACACTTGAAAGATTGATAGCGAACCGGTTAAACAACGTATCCTAGATGAGCTAATATCAGTTGATTTACCATTGCATTCCTGCTTTTTATTACCACGAAGTTGGTTTTTCTTTACAGACAAACCAAACTACCATAACTGAGTTGATTTGGGAACATTTTTTTTTTTTAATTATTAAAAATTTTCGTCCCTAAAACCAATCTAAACTATGATATCAATATTATCATCATCGTCATAATCACAATGCCATCGCACTTACTGCGCGTGAACGATCATATCCACCGTTTTCACGAGTTCGACTATCGTACGTCTGTCCGTCCATATTAACGTATAAGAAACAAATATTTAAAATTCATGGAGGACGATGGCCTAACGAATATTCGAGAAATTTTTTTGTTGTAAATTTATATCGCTGGAAGCGCATGAATTTTAATTTGATTACTCGCTTTATTTTTGTGGTTTAATTTGCGGAATACATCAGTTTTAGGGATATTTTGTTTATATCAAACGTTATCAATACTTCGGCTTTATCTTACTTATCGAGTAGAAGTATAATTACAAAATCCATCTTCTATAAACTCAATATCGATAAATTAATTGCAATCATATACCGAGAATTGAGTGTAAACTTATTATGGAAGTTCAAATAGATTACTTATTATTATTATTATTATTACTTCAAACAAAAATCGTTAGTTTTAAAAATTATTTAAATAAAAAACTTTAACTTTTTAATTTTTTTAATAAAATAAGTTTCTTTTTTTTTTTAATTTACAGACAACTGACAATAAGTACTTAGTCGAATACCGAATAGTACTGACCGAAGTGCTACTTTAAATAGGAAAGTATCTTTTTCAAGGTAATTTTCCTATGTTCGCGTGGACCATATCCACGGTAGTACTAGCGGCGATGCAATTCAAGATTGCAATTAATCGATATTGAGATTATAACATTAGACATAGACGATGAATTAATAATTGAATATTATCAACGCGATGTCAAATGATTTTTATCGAAAAATTCCACTCGAATTTACAAAAATTGTAGTCCTTGTACATACACCGTGCAGATAAATTTCTAAGGAAATGTGCTGTTCACAATTTTCGTGCAAATACAAATATTTTTCAATCATAAGTACTTTTCAGTGAGTTATTCCAGGAAATAAAATTTCATAATTCCGCGTTTAAGCACAACACCTATTGCGCAGTAAACGAGTTCACAGTTTATAGTTATCACGCAATATTCACGTGGCATTTTAAATATAGACGTGTGAAATGAAAATTTAAATCTAAGATTTAAACGAGTCTGGTAAATTTTAATAATACTATAAACAAAAAAAACTATTACTCCAAACAAACAAACAAAAAAAAATAAGGAGACATTCGAGTTTATCGAAAAAGATTTTTGGAACACAATAAAAACGACTAGTGACGAAAAATTTTTAACTGGAATTAAAATGTTGAAATAGGAAACAAGTTAACGACTAAAAACAGCGATACCTCAAAACAAAGATCCCGTTATTTATTATCCAATTTAAAATTATTAAATATACTTATTAAAAACACTAAAAATAAATTATACTTCTCTCAAACTTTAATGTTTAAAATAAACAATCCCAATATTCTACAATTGGTATCAAATGTTACCGATTGGAGCGCTAGTATCGATGAATATTTTTTAGGCAGATTCATTCAATATTTGCACACTTTCGATTTTCGTTATTTTCTTCACAAATGTCAAAAATGGCTATTTTTAACGAGCTATGAAGGTAAAAATCATCGGAAAAATAATTTTTGAAGGTTCTATAGAAAAAGAACAAAAAATGAAGTATATGACTAGAATAAAGGGAAAATAACGAAATTACGTAAAAATTTGATACAGAAAATATATAAAAGGAAGTAAATAATAATAAAGAGTTAATATAATAAAATAGTGGTAAAATTACACTTATAAGGAAATTGAATTAGATTATCCTTTTTTCATTAATCATACTTCTAAAACTAAACCAACAAGTAGAGGGGTTTTTCTCGAAATAACGATTTTTGTTTATTAAAATAATTTTTAAAATGAAACAGTAACTTTAATAACCCAACAAAAATACCGCTATAACTGAGAAATTTCGACCAATTTCATGTTTATAAACATACTTATAAATAAAATTTAAAAAAGTGTAATTTATATTTTAAAAAATTCCCTGTTTTTGAACAGTAACTTTAATAACCCAACAAAAATACCGCTATAACTGAAAAATTTCGACCAATTTCATGTTTATAAACATACTTATAAATAAAATTTAAAAAGGTGTAATTTATATTTTAAAAAATTCCCCGTTTTTTATTTTTTTTTATCGAGTTTAGGGAATACATCAATTTATTCAAGCCGTGATCAATTCTGAAATGTACAAGTATTCTAAGAATGAGCCAATTACAAACAGAAGTAAACCACAAAACAGAGTGTGTATTACTACGTTACTCATACAGTAAGTATCCGTAAAAATAATCGTTATCAACGGATAATAGGATTTTAGAGTATTTTCGGGACAAAGTGCAAACATATATTGTCTACGCTAAAATAGTTGATTAATTGAAAAACTAATTGGATAAATTTATAAAGATCGTTCAATAATTAGGAGAGAATCATAAAGAACTGAAGATCCGGTGCAAAGCGCCCTCGCGTAAAGTAAACATCGAACACGGTTTACCTTATAGAAGTCTACAGAGAAAATTACTAAGTAAATAATTTCGTAAATATATTTCAAGTAATATACAAAACCAAAAAGTCCTTAACGAACGTTTAAAAATGCGCAATAAATTGGAATAAAAAAAAAAAGTTTTAAGCGGTTGGGGTTAATAGACTTCAAATAATTGGTGTTTAACTACCACAAACGAAAGAATCTTCGATATTTCGTGTTTTTACATGCACGAAGCAATTATCATGCGTGCGTACGTTCGCGTGTGTGTGTGCGTGTGAACAAGTATAAAAATAAATAAGCTTATTCTATAAATATTAGGCAAACTTACAAATGCGGACTAAATTAATTATAAATCCTGATGGTGTTTTTTCTGAAAATATCGCGAAGAACAGTTAAACCATCTTGGCGTAAAGCGCAAAAAAAAAAAAAAAAAAATAAAAATACAAATTAAACGTTTAAAAAATTATTATTAAAATAACACGTAAAAAAGAAAGAAAATAAGACCTAATAAAGCACGTTTCACACGTAACAACAAGATGGAGCCGTGATAAAATAAAGAAATGTTTCCGTTTATAAAATAACGCGAAATTAGTAAAAACACAGCAGTACTTAGTAGTAGTAATTTTAATACAGGCCGCGATGGATGATGCAGAATGGAAGAAGATATAGCACACGACACCTTGCTTCTTCTTTTTCTATTAGTACTAAGTCATCTTTTTCTTCTATATACAACCGAACTAAACACAGCGAAAGTGCGACAAGGACAGTAGATACGACGAACATAGTTAGCGGAACAAGATCGACGCCATGTACAAAACACGTTTATCACGATTGGAATTATACTACCACAACTGTACTTCGTAAACCCTAATAAGAACACTCACAAACTTAGTACCGGAGAAAAAAACGTTCCTACGTGTGTACACCACTACTCAATTAAACTGATCAACAATCAACAAGCTGTTTGGTAAAACACATCTTTCGCAAATAGACGCGACTAAATACACGGAAAAAATAACATGGTAGTACACTTTTGGGGGACAATTTTAACACAACGACCTCGAGACCAAACCAGAAAACTGATGACTGATTCGATGCCGATTCAGATTTCAGAGAGCTGAGACTTTGTCCAGTCCAGACTAGTAAAGAAGTTCACTTGTACTGTCCGAACAGTTGGATTATGTATATAATATATATACATATATATATATATTTAATTATGATTACAATCACTACTACTACAAATTAATAAACGTCATATTAGTGTTGGACGACGAGAAATACGTACGCATTTACATTAATAAAAAGACTACTGGACTTGGCTGGCTCAAATTTCATATTCAAACGCTGAGGAATTTTATATTTGTATAATTTATATATATATATATATATATATATTATATATGAATGATTATAATGCAAGCAGTAATAAGATCACTGATGGTAAAGTATCCAAATAACAAGTCTATTTATTTTATTTTTATTTGACAAAAAAAAAAAGATATACACATCTAACCGTAATCTTTTTTCTGTAGTATCACTTCCGGATTTTAAGATGTCTGAACATTTCTCTAGAATTTTTATGGAAATTCGAAAACTTATTTTTAAAATACGATTTAATTTAAATAAAACTGATGACTATTTTTACAAGGTTTCATCAGTGTTGTACGCCGAATAATAATCAAATTAAATCAACTGCATTAAGACTGTACAACAAAGAAAATGAAATAAATTTTTAGATAAACAAATTAATTTTTTTTTTTATTAACAAAATAATCAAATAAAATTTTAAGGAAATAAACGTACTTTTACATATGCATGTTTTTGTTGAAATTTGATTGTCCGTTTTCATTTTTTCGGCCTATTTCTACACAGTATTCGAGGCCATATCGTAGAGTTGAAATCCTGCATCAGACTTATTTTATCTGATTTTGATACGCTATCTAGAAATTTATTTAATTCTTTCTAATGTCGCTGCTTAAAGTAATGCGCTGATTTTTTCTTAACCTTAAAGAAATTTTCGCTCATTTTCATTAGGTGTTTCGTTCAAATTATCTATTGTCATTTCTGACTACAAAACCGACGCCATGAGTTCTGAAGTTTCTTAATTTGTATCCTTTCTAATAAAACGAATCTAATGGTCCCTTTCTCAGATAAATGAGTCTGTATCGACATTATACCGATGAAATTTTAACAAGAAGTTTTTCTAAATGGTGCTTGATTGTGCTCATTCGCATGTAGTAGACTTCGTATATTCCAAATTTCTGCACATATAGATATCTATATTTATGTGCATTTTATGTCGACCGCTCAACAAAATAATGTGTAATTTTGATTAAAGTATTTACTTGTAAATATACTTCGTTAGATTACCTAAATTATAATTAATTACACGTACTTGAAATTAGATTCTTAATAACATTCATGCAAACATCAAAATAAACGACTTAACATGTACATTCAAATACTAACACAGACCTTATTTACGAAAAAATCACAGAAATTAACCCAAAACGAAACAAAAAATTGTACAAATTAACCAGTTACTCGAAAAAATTAAAGTTCCCAGAATGAATTTAATCCTTTCAGAACTATGGAAACATGTTAATAAAAGGGCGTTATATAAATTAACAAAATTAATCAGGAAAATTCAGGGAAATTACAGAAGTATATGCGAACCATCATGCACCATTAAGATGATAAATCAAAAATGAATAATTATAGAGGTATCCCTATTTGTCAGTAATGTACAAAATCGTACAGAAAAGATTATTGGATTGATCGAACCACAGTTTTGTGAATGCTGAACGGAATTAGGAAAAGTTATAGTTGTGACGAATAGGATGACAAATTTAAAGTTTAGTTTATCCTTATGTAAAAATAATTTTTAAAAAGCAATCGTAACGACTTAAATCGCTCTAGATAACTAAATCAGAATGATTATGTAACAACACACTAATTACAAATAACAACAAACAATAATAGTAAAAAAAAATAATTTAATTTTGCCTGGTGTATAAGTACTGCAACATAAAAAATTAGTCTACCATTTAGTTCTACATTCCCATCAGTGGTGCCGATCCGAACGATAAAATTTCTCTAACGCTGTGCAATGATAAATAATATCCGCCGATTTTCTGTTAGACGAATTCCGCTAATAACCATTAGCAACCTTATTTATTCATCCCTTATTTCCACTGTAGGGCTAATATGTAATATAAATTAAGGTTATGCTGATAATTTCTTCAATATGAACGCAGTATGTCGCATTCGTTATTCTCTCCACTTAATCGATAACTTCAGTATGTCCTTTATTTCTATCGTGAGACATAGATGTTTAAAATAAATTCAGTGATTAATTGTTATGTTCGTATTAAATTTTAATAAAAGAAACATATCCTCGCGGACTTTTCTCTGATATATCGGAAACTCAATCGATTTTATTCACTAAAAGACGTACTGCTTGTTTACCACCCATAGTGGTTAACAACACATCTCTTGACTGGAAAACGCACATTAAATATCTAGGTGTTATACTAGATAAAGGTCTTACTTTCACCAAACATATTGAATACATATCTAACAAAGTACATGCATCACTTTTTAAACTATTTCCGGTTTTTAATAAACGTTGCCCGGTTAATTCTGCTAATAAATTATTAATATATAAGTCTTTTGTAAGGCCCATTATGCTATATGCTTGCCCAATCTGGTCGTACACTTCCAGAACTAACACGTCATGCTTGCAGCGACTGCAGAACAAGCGCTGTAGGATAATACTTGGTCTCCCTATTTTTACAAGGACTGACCGCATGCATCGTATTTTACATTTACCAGGTATAGATGATGTAATTAAGCGCCATACAAAAAAATTTTTTGACTCCTGTAGATTGAGTAAATTTAAAATAATTAATGATATAGGTGATTATACTAGAACTAGTTTACAATTAAAATATAAGCGTTATAAGCATAAACGGATTAAACATACGCGTTGTTGTAATGTGTCACCGGCTCTTGATTAGCTAAACTATTATGTACTAGGTATTACATATACAATTATTGATTACTAGTAGTACTACATGTTAAAATGTGTATAATCTTTTAATTTTAATGTTTTAGCTTTGTTATTAGCATGCAGGTTTTGGTGGTGGTTTTTCCTGTGATTTTATCTTGTTCTTTATTATATCTGACTCTATATTCAAGCCTTTATATTATACGGAATAAGAATCATGTTTTCGGTATCCGTGATATATTTTGTAGCAGTATAACTATTATGTTTTTAAAAATTGATAAATACACCTTTATTTATTTATTTATTTATTATAAATTGTGAAACTTACTCGAAAATCAGTTAAAAATTCATGCTCTATACCTACCACATGTTCACTTTTGTACAGATTGATAAATGCTACTCGAAATCCAAGCAGCTAGTTGTGATATATTTTGTCTAACTCAGGCACCTAGAACGTGTGATTTTCTTTATTCTCTAAACGATATTTTCTTTTAATTTACAGGAAATAAATTATAAATCGCATTTTAAAATTCATATTTTTCCGATATAATTTAATTCGATTCTCCTTATTAAGTTTTATCTTACATTTGGTCTTCTTCAAAATTATACATAGGTTAATAGTATTCGACACGAATATGATTAATATTTTTACAAATTTAAACATGCATTTAATATTTGTATGCGGTTTTTTACGTTTTTACGCACTGGCCTATTTTATTATATACGTCATATTGGATGAGACCATTAATACGTATCTTAAAATATATACGTAATATATATATATATATATATATATATATATATATATATATATATATATATATATATATATATATCTTTTTAATATGCATACATATACGCGCGCACATACATTATTTATTAACTTTATTTTCCTTTTAAAATAATCACTAATATTTTTTTAAATAAGTGAAATTATAATGATAATATTGTCGTACACAGTCAAGCTGAAGCCGCAGTAAAACTTCAACGACGAGCGCTCAACCGGATTAGAAACTGGACAGTTAAACGGAAGATCAAGATAAATGAAGCTAGATCTGTCCATGTCGTTTGCGCTTATCGCAAAGTCGATGCGCAGCATAAAGTTTATCTACGTGATCGAGTTGTGCCACAAGCAGAGTCAGCTCGATACCTTGATATGCGCTTGGATAAGCGCCTTACGTAGGAAATCCACATCAGATCTAAAATCAAACGGATTAAGACTAGAACGCGTCAACTGTATTGGCTTATCGGTCGGAATTCTACATTGGACGTATCGTGTAAGCGTTTACTGTACCGACAAATAATAAAACCGATTTGGATGTATGGTCCCCTCAACTATGGGGATGTGCTAAGGCTGCAAATCGTAACAACATCCAGACGAGACAAAATGTCATCCCGCTTTCGATAATCGCATATCGATTTTTGTGTAACGAGACGACGTATACACCGCGATCTTCAGATCATGTTTGTCAACGATGTCATCAAGGATTGCGCCGAGCAGCACGAGAAACGACTTCCCCATCGTGTCAACGTGGAAGCAGTGAAACTTCTCGACACTCAATTAGACATCAGACGCCTTAAGCGTAATAAACCGCAAGACCTAGTCCTGTAAGCGTTAAACATTTTTAATAAAGCTTTAACCATTCGGTTAAGCTTCACACACATTTGTATCACGTAACAAGATACGTTCTGTGATGATAAGCTTTATAATATAGTTACTTATTTAACGTTAAGATTATAACAGGTAAATTTATTAATATAAAAAAATATATTGTTGTACATATCGCGTGTAAAGCTAAAAAAATATACATTGGGTTCTTATTTTCGAAATACAAAATCTTTAAATTATGTTTACGGTGCATTTTGCGAAAACAGCGCAATATTTTGAACATTAAAGTTCGGTATATATTCTTAAATTCTAGATAACCATCGGTAATATTCAAATATGTGGAATATTTAAAAAAACATAACATTCTGCGTCAAAAAGTTTTTCCTTTATTTATAATTAGAACGTTTAATAATATTGAATAATATTCTAGGTCAGATCGTTCGGATTAATTTGTTTATCTTTTCATTTTTAAGAAAAAATTTCGACATAAAATTATTCTGCATCGCGTTTTTAACTCTATCTTATTTCGGAAAACGGGATTATTTTGTTACAGTACGCAGACAGAACTAAATCGCATAATTAAATATTCATTATGTACCACAAATTTGGGCAAACTATCCACATAAAAGACAACACATACGCAAAGACAGAATAATCAAATAACAACAATTTGTCGAACACTCCGGAAAATTAAGATAAAATATGATTTCACATAATGGAATGAATAAATTTACACATTATCATAGGTAAATGAGCTTATCTATCCTAAATACTGGATGAAACCAGTATTCATTGTAAAAACGGGCTAGAAATAAGCTGTTTGAACATCGTGTTATTTATATATATTTATATATATATATATGTGTGTGTGTGTGCGCGTGTGTATCGACGGAAGTAAATCATCAAGGTAATTTTGCTTAATTAAACGCTTCGAAATCCTAAGCGTGATAGCAGTTAAACCAGTTAAATAAATCTAACACGAAAAAAAATTATCACAAATTTTAGACTATGTCAGATTTACGTCGCGGCCTGCCAAATGAATAACCGTTTCAGTGACAGTGTTCCCCGCATGGTATACGGACATTAAACTATCTATTTTAAAATAAAGGATATTTGGTTAATATTTTCAATTATAATATTTATATAACATATTACAAATTATCTAGATATTACTTTATATCTTCACCTGCTTCAACTTCTAATCTTATATGAACGCGAATAATGTGTAACTAAAAGATTTAACCTATTTATACATTCGGAAATCGATTACAACTGAGAATGAAAATAACGGAATACGTTAAATTAAATAAGTGCGACGTACCCCGATATTATACAACACACTTCAATAACGTGAAATAATCATTTAATAAATTAAGCAGCGCGTAAAAAATAAAAATAAAAACGATCATGAAAAATATGATCCAGAGAAGACAATGTTGTTTTTTTTTTTTAATAACTCAAAAACTACTCGACCAAAATTTTCGAATGAAATTTTATTTTAAAAAATTGGAAAACGAGAGAACAATCATTTGTGGAACAGAATATCGTTCGATCCCTCGTGTGTACACTAAACGTGGAGCACGCGGTTTGCTTTATAGCGATGTTACTAGTAACGGCGTCTTAATATTAATTAGATTAATTGAAGAACAACATAGAGGAAATGTAACGACCGCAAAGATTTTACACTTAAAATAAATATAAAATACATGATTATACACTTGGAATTGTTATAATCCAACAAGCAACATTATATATATATACACTCACATACGTATACATACATGAACACCCGTGCCATATACATATACATACACTTATATATATATATACATACATGCACACTTGCAATTGAATGTATACATCTTTTAACCATGCACCCTGTAATGGGTTTCTCAACAATTTTCTTAAATGCTAACCAATACTATATCCTTGCAAATCTGCTCTGTCCATCCTACGCGCAAGTTAGTAAAATCTTTGATATAAGGAGACCATTAACGATAGAACACGGTATCAGTGATCTAAAAAAAAGTTTTTGAAATAATCAAAATCTATATCTAACACTGGATCATTGTTACAAAATTGAAAAGAGAAATAACGTTACACAATATAAATCGCTACAATCTAATCTTGTCTGTCCACTGTGGTGTTATAAGATAAAAATCTACGTTAATCGGCTCGACGGTTTTATTGTTGCCTTATACAGATCGCGGTCACTCTAAAATACATCTTACTACTTTACCGTTCTGCACATGACATCCATTGTTTATAGCGGACGTAAACTGCGTTTTCTTTTTTTTAGGGGTGTAATGTTCAAATTATGCCTAGTCTCTTCTCGTCATATATAATCAGCTCTATTCTTCAAAGATTCCCTTATCTTCCTACCACTTCATAATGGCTTAATAGCCTAAAAGCTTGTTATATATATATATATATATATATATATATATATATATATATATATATATAAATTTAGTGATTTTAACTATATTTTTTGTTGTTTATTTTTTTTTAAATATTTACTACATTCCATACTGTTCAAATTAATTAATAATTAAACTTGCACTCTTAGGAACGAATTTTATTAATGATCGCGAGAAAAACTTTGTACAACCAGGCAGTAGTGTAAATAAATTTTTAAACCAGTCACGGTGAAACCGGCTCAAGTTCGAAACATGATAATGGGTTTTCCCGGATTCCGTATAGAATTTAAATTTGCAGTTCGGTATAACAGAGATTGGAAGCTCTGCGTAGAAACGCAGTATAAATAATAACCTTAATTTCATTTTTATTTTTATATTCGAATTTTTCTTTAAATATAAAACTCACGCACACACCAGCTTGAATACTAACGATATAAATAGAAATAAAACCGGTATGTCGGCATTCCCTAAAGTTCCAACCTACATTTTACTACAGGTGAGAGTGGCATTCCTTCTTTTTTTATTTTAATTATACCTACTTATAAAAACATTTCACCATAGGTAATTCATTCAATAGTTTTTATTTTATATTTTGTAATAAAATGGTGGTTCAAATTATTACTGATCCGATTATTCACCTATATTTAAAGCTTAATCATTGACATCTATCATTATTTGTAATCGCAACAACGATAAAAATTCTAATAATTATTATTATTACTGTACCGAGTTTAGTACGGATAAGTAACGTTCGAAACATTATTGAAACATTACTAAAATACGTGCTCGAATGTATAAACCGAAAATTAATATCGCAGATCTATATAAACGAATTTGAACAGTGTGTGTAGAATGTAGCGGTTTTTAAAAAGTAAATAAATAACAAATTAATTATATCTATACAAAAAGGTGTCAATCCATCACAATTAGACGTTAAAAATAAAATATAAAAATATAAGTTAAAAAAAAATAAAAAAAAAGGAAAACTAAAACATAAAATTTAGAAGAAAATACTTAATTTAGATATACAATATTACAAAATATGGAAAAGAATTCATTATAAAATAATCTGATAGAGTATGAGTATTGTACATTTAAATTAAGTATTTTTTTTACATTCCTTGAAAAGTTTGGAATTGATTTTTTTTTTAAATAAACAACAAAAAAGAAGTTAAAATCATTGAAATTTTTCTTCATGAAAAATTACAAAGCCTTTTCGACTGTTAAGCCATCATCGAGTGAATATAAACAATAAATTATAAAAATATATACAAATTTATAAAGATAAAAAATATTACTTAAATACACATTATTCATTTTGCGACTACCTACTTATACATAATTTGTTGTACAGTGAAGTAGCGTACAAAGCAATTATATGGCGCTGGCGCGGTTAAACACACATACGCACACCAAATTACAAAAATTATCGGTGATAAAACGGTATTTTTTAATAATCTGATAGCCAATTGTGGTATAGAACACAATCAACAATATACAATTTATACACAAACTAAACTATATATATATGCGACGTGGAAAAAAATATTGATATCCGTTCCATCGATGCCTGTTATTTTATAGTAGTCGAGTTGTGCAAAGCCGAGGAATGTAAGAATTATACAGGAAGTCAACATAAAATTTTTCGGCTGATAACAAATGCGCCTCGGTATATAGCAAATCAGATCATTCACCGTGATTTAAACACATTCCTTATATATGTGATATCATTATGCTATATGCACAAAGTCATGCCGGAAAATAATCCAAATACATAAGGGTTGTTGGACACGATCATCGGCGATGTAAGACGCTTAAGATATAGAAAACCCTTGAGATCTAAGGTATTGTACATTAGGTGCTATTCGTTTCCTGCTATGCCCTTCTTCTAAATACTGCTAAATGATCTCGTTGATCAGCCAGCAGTAATTAGCAGTAATTATTAATAAGAAAAATAGTTTTGGTTAAGAGCCTATGTACGAATTATTTACAGGTGGTATTGCGTGCAAAGAAAGGAAACGATATTAAAAACCAGAAAACGAAATATATAGCGATCCGAGAAGGTGTCTCGTTATTATGCTGAAAAAAAAAAGGGGGAAAAACAAGTCCACCGAACAACTCACTTTACAATCTCCTATATGGAGAAGTGATCATGATGATAATGATGTATTAATGTATTTTAACTCATTTTAGCATATAATCATGTTTGAAAATAGTATAAAAACAACCATATTAATACCAATTAACTAAAACATACGATATATTATTATAATTAATTGGAGTTTTTTTTTTTTTAATTACACAATGAAACTGAAGAATATACTTCGTGGCAGAAGATTAAATCTGGAAATGAAGAACGAGAAGAGTAAATTAAGGACATGATTACTACTATATGAAGACTAGAGATGGATAATAAAAGGATGTATGGAAAAGTGTGTTTCATCATTCGAAAAGCGATCTTATCGTCGAAATAATTATAAAAACCAAAAACAAATTTTACGAAAAAATCAACGTACCATCTTCTGTAAATCACAATGACGGAGCCCGTACAAGGGGAAAGAGGAGATCGTAGCCTTCCAAAATATTAAGATACAGACTGGTGTCACAGCAGCACAAGATTCATTTCGGGAAATAGTCCGTTAAAAGTGGTTAAAAAAGAATTAATTTATTACCACCACCATTATTATTACTATTATTTACGTGTTCAAATATGCTGGTGGGCTTTTTTCTCATTACTACTATAATATTTTCAACGTATTAGTTTAACATTTAGGTCAGTAATTCTAACAGATCGATATATAATAATAGTAGAGACAGGCGTGTACATGCAATAGAAATATTTATATATATTCGCAGATCTGTTCCTCGCTCTAGTAAATAAATAAATTATTATTATTATTATTGTTATTATTAATGCTTTTGATTGTGATTATATATTTTTTAACACAGTAGTTAAGTGTAAGTATGTGCATATATATATATATATATATATATATATATATATATATATATATATATGTATATATATATTAATATGTTAATCATATTACGGCTGGTATAGTTTATTTATTTATTTATACACAGTGCACATAACAATTAATGCTAATTAAAATACGAGCATTGAGAAGTAAATCATCGAATACAAGTAACAAATGTGAAAAAAAAAATGATATTAAAGTACTATAAAAAAAGCACACTTATACAACTGGCATCTATACATAAACAGTCACTCGCAATACACATTGGAATGTACACACAGAAGGAAAAAAGTATAATTGTCCACACATATACACGCATTTACTATGATGGAAAATGAAATACATATGTACTCTAGTATACAGAAAATTTCGAACGCATTTTTGTATACGTATGTGTAAAAATACAACGATAATTTAAAATTATCAAATCAATAACTCGAACAAGCTACTCACGAACCAATGCCAACACCTTTCTCACAGTAATGCCGAGTATTTAAAATTAAAGTTTTATTAAACCGAAGAATCGTATAAATATCTGCTTTGAAAATGTATATCCCGACATGAATGAGTTACATAGACATAAGATTAGTACGCGAACGCAACTGTAAAAAATTTAATTCTATTATTCATCCTGCGAGTGTACCACATAACTAATTCGTGAAATGAAATATTCGTCATTACGAATTTTGTAAAAACTTTAATAGACATGCATGGACTGAACATAAGTTTATTACATGATTTACTTACATACTTAGTCATTTATATTATCTAATGGTTAAAATGTTATTCCCGATCACATAAATTATAACGGCGTATTTCATTACATTACTATAATAGTTTTTTTTTTTTTTTTTTTTTTATAACATAATTACTACTGGCCGAGAGGACATCTAACAATTGTTATAAAATGAGAAGTAGCGTGAACGAGGTCAACACCCATTAGTTCACCCCAAAGAATTACAGTAGAAATTAGGATAAATCAAACGTCCTGGTTCGTTTCAATCGGTGTATCTAAATACTGTTGTCTAATAAATTGACGGCCAGTATATTTGTATGAGACTCCAAGCGCCTTTTATACAATGGCGCGTTATACTTCGTCTTTAACGTAAGGAATGAAAAGGTGACGATGTAATGTATAGATCGAAACATACCAAGGAGGAGCAATGAATAGCCTAATGACCTTATTTTGGAACCGTTGTATCTTATTTATATGACTATTTTTTTCGCAGCCCCCACAGCATCTATGACCACGCAGGCTTTAACGTTATTTTATAATTTAAAAGCTTATTTTCAAAAGAAAGACTGGACTGTCTGTCAAGAAGCCAGTACAGCTGCTTCAATTTTATGTCAAGATGTTTTCCTTCTTGTTCGGCATGTCTGCATCATATTAATTTACTGTCGAGATGTATCACAAGATACTTAACGTAACTCTGTTCAGAGATTAATTCCCCATTTAATGTAGTGAGTGGACAGGTTAAGTTTCGCAAAGTAAATGTGACCTGCGTGCACTTAATACGCCAACGTCTCAGCCAGGTTTCGATTTTTATTAAAGACCGCTGCAGAGTTTCGTGGACTAGGTTTTGCTCTTTGGCTACAGCTGAAATGGCTGTATCGTCCGCAAACGTGGCAATTATAACATCGTCACTAACTGGAAAATCAGCAGTGAACAACAGATACAGCACCGAACCTAAGACACTCCCTTGAGGCACGCCAGCGAAAACATTATAGATAGTGGAGTATTCGTTTTCGAATTTTACTTGTTATGTACGATCCTCAAGGTACGATTTAAGGAGAAGGAAGTACGGATGAGGACGAATTTTTTTAAGATTATATAATAGCCCATGATGCCATACCTTATCAAAGGCTTGCCTGATATCTAGGAACACACCGAGGTATACTTGCTCGGCATCAAAGCCTTCTCGTATCGTATGCACAATCCGGTGCCCCTGTTCGATAGTCGAGTGTTTCTTGCGGAATCCAAACTGATGATCGGGAATAATAATTTCCGATTCTAGGATAAGATTTGCCCGCTTTAATATGATTTTTTCACGAACTTTTGATAAGATAGGTAATAAAGAAATAGAACTATATGATGTGACCAAGTCCGGTGCTTTATCCGATTTAGGTATTACAACTATTTACGCCAGTTTCCACGACAGCGGAAAATATTGCAGGCGAAACACCAGGTCAAAAATATTATTAATAAATAATATCGCTTTGTCCGGAATTCCGATAATAATTTTACGGTAATTAAATCGAAGCCCGGGCTTTTTGTATTATTTAATTTTTTGAATAGACATTTTATTTCTCCTGGGGACGTTGGCGCAATAGGGAGACTCATTTGAAAAGCAGCACTTAAAAATGCCATTATATCTTAAGAATTATCAGCTTAGTTTTTTTTTTTTAAAACTTCAGAAAAATGTTTGGCAAACACTTCAGTCTTTTCTCGAACATCCCTAGCCGATGTACCATCGGGAATTGCAATCGGTGGAAAAGGTTGTATTGGCCTATTACGAGTTCGAATCGCTTTCCAAAGGCTATATAGTCGGAAGTTTTCAAAGGAAATAATTCTTGTAAATAGCGCTGTAGAGATTCATTTTCTATTTCTCTAATTAGCTAGTAGTCGAAATTTCACAAATAGAACCGTCGTTTAATCATGTATTATTGGATATTCCTCCTACACGTGATTATATACATGTATATATATATATATATATATATATATATATATATATATATATATATATATATATATATATAAAATGCTTTACAACATAATTCATTAGATAGCATCACTTCTGGCTAGTTATAAGTTAGCAAATATAAGAGAAAAAAATGTAGCGATGGCATAATCGCTAGAATGCTCGAATGTGACAACTTGACGGTCGATGTTCGGAAACCAAATCGCGGCATGTAAAGTTTTCATCGTTTCGGAACTCTTAATTATCACGCAGAAGGCAGCGGCAACCCACTACGTATAAGTCCATGTGCGTTGCATTTGTACGTAAAAATAAACGTATGTTCTCGGCTAATGAACAATACGATGATGACGAAATAGTGATACTAGCGGTTTGTCGAAATCTGAGGCGAACGCGATAGGCGTTTAATTATTGGACCTTACTAACACTAATTACAATTTCGAAAGCCGAGACGGAATAAGTAGTTTTTGGTTGTTTTTTTTTCATTAAACAGGACGAAATATTCTAAAGTCCAATTATAGAACCGGATAACGGAAACGAGAGTAACGCGACACGAAAATTAGTCCAAATGGTAACATTTAGAAAATTACAACACAACAACAACAACAAGAACCACAATTCCAGTCTATGGCAGATACATCACGAACTCGTTTATACTATATAGGCGAATAATTATGTTTTCCGGATAAATCGCGGAATAAAGTACAGGCGTTGACGCGAGGTTGTGCCAACGGCGAATACACGATAACAACGAAACGCCGAAGGTGGGATGTAAAGGTTGCGAAAACAGAAATTACTATTCGTGAAGGTCGGGTAGGAAAAGTCAGTCTAAAGGGATGGCACGGAAAACTGTTTTAATTATAAACGCGGGAAACGGGAATGCGGTGTCGCGAAGGGCTAAACAACGTACAATTTCGGTGGGAAAAATAATGTCTGCGAAATGAGGGTAATGTTATAATTAAACATGTGCAAACCTACCTAGGAAATAATAAACAGAAGACCGAAATAGACATTCGATAAAGTGTGTTCATACATTATAGGAATAGCTATATGCGTGGACGGATGTGTATACATCACCGATAGTTCTACTAGCGGGAAAACAAGAATAAGACGGTGACGACGATGAACAACCGCTAAAACCAAAACTAAATGAAAAGCTTGTTGCTACGCAAATGCCACAGCCAGACACTTCATTTATTTACACTTCTCTCAGTCACACGAGCCAGAAAGATAGATAGAATCGAGGCAAGGTAGAACATGACAACGAGTAATTCAGGCCGTAAGCTTACGAAAATTGCAAACGAAACATTCATAAACATATATATATATATATATATATATATATATATATATATATATATAATACGTACCCATACATACACATATGTATTTAGATATCGATAAGGACAAGAAGAAGAGTGCCTCATTCAATAAAATAATGTTAAACATTCAACAACGGCATATTCAAAAACGATCGTAAATAATAACATGAAAAAGCCAAGTCGATTCCTCATGATTAAATTCTCATAAAACACATACATACATAAGAATACACATATATACAAACATTATATATATATATATATATATATATATATATAATAGTGTTCAATATGTAACATTTCGAAACTGAGTTAGAATTCTTGTTATCTTTTGCAAACATAACACGGCCTTTCAGTTAACTCCATATACACGAGGGATGATCTGCAAACAACTGAATTACCGTAACATATGGAATAATGATTAAATTAACTATTTAATTCATACACGTTCATATTATATATAATATAGACACACATATATATATATATACATATATAAATAGATATAAATTACACATTTATGTACACACGCATACAACGGTAACCTACTTAAGTCACATAATATCATTCTTTTTTCTTCAGAAAATTTTACACATTTTGATGAAGTATTTAAAGAAAACGACTCCACATTGTTAAAATATTTCGTGTAGATGACGGGGATGTCAGTACGTCAACTAATGGACAGTATACCGGATAGGAATAAATGGTAGAACTTATTAGCAAAAATTACATGATTGCTTACAACATCTGTAATCAGATAATGAACAGAATAAGAAGAAGAAGATAATTTATAACGTGTTATTACTATAAATATTTTTAGATTTGAAACAACCTACCTCATCAACCAAATGAATGCTATTATAAAAATAGGGGTATCATAAATGGACACTGTGACTGAAACTGAAATGATTAACCGATTAGTCATAAACAACATACTATATACTTTGACGTTCTCTAAAAATTAAAACAACGTGTTCATTATATTTTACACACACACATAGACAGTCAGAAAGACCTGTACTTCAATATATTATCTGTTTAGAGCCTATTCTCGAAACAAGACGTTGTATACAAACTGTTCTCATTTATTAATACTTTATTATTATTATTATTTTTTGGAACCTATAAAAAATAAAAACAAGTTTCTATTCGGGATATTACTATGAAAATGTTTGTTTGGTTATAAAACGTTCATCTAACATTCGTTATTATATACGCATCATTATCTTTTTTCATCGGCCCAGTCCGTATTAACACGTTAGACAATGATAATAATTTAGTATGGATGCCAAAGTTAAAAAATAAAAAATAAAGTAGTAGGACCTACAGAACAAATGACTTGAAACGAATAATATACAGTAAAAAAACAATCCTAACCAAATTGTATATATATATATATATATATATATATATATATATATATATATATATATATACACGCATTATGTCCTAATCCGATTCCGGACATTGAAACCTGATTTTATAACGATTGAACGCCATTTTCAATTTTACTTATTATGTATATGCATAAAAAAAGCTTAAGAATTTGTTTATCATATTGTTAGGTTTTTTTTTTTTTTTAAATCAAATACGCTGGCTGTTAAAAAAACGCCACTTAATTATCTTGAAATATGATTTTCTCAGAATGCACGATAAAAATATTGTCAATAATCCACCAATCATTTAATGATGACGTAAGGTGAATTAGTAAACAAGTATTTCATAATAAAAATAACTAATTAATCATTATGATTATTCTCATCCTTATTAAAATTATTAGGGACGCGTTAAAAGCAGCAACGTACCAATAATCCAACGCGTTAAAACACTACACACCGAGATCTGAACATCGAATATAATGGAAGTAATATCGGATGTAGCTACAACGTACGTACCTGCCTAGACTCGAACGACATGGTAATTCTCATGCAGTTAGACAACTCGGAGGAAATTAGACGTCTATAAAGAAGAAAAGTCTTCGGCTTAAATGGATAAATGTACAATATCCCAAATGTTCTCGACTTAATTCGATAAAGTAGAGAAGATCTGATATCACCAGCAGGATAAAACTTGCAATCTTCCACTTAAAATCTACCTCCAGTGACTCCAGTGAGCAGCGGTTTAATTTCATTCGAGATGATTTTTCGCTTGTTCGCTTCACTTCTCTTATATTCATTACAGATTTATCGGATAGCCGTCAGGCTAATTTTGAAGATTGAAAGAAAAAATTAATGAATTAATTACGATTATTAACGTTATAGTCGCCGTTGTCATGTCTTCATCATCATCATCGATGTCGCCATTGTTGTTGTCATTAAAATTATCATAATAATAATTATTAATGTAATTATATACTTACAAGTAAGTAAACTTGAATGTTTAAAAATGTTCAATAGCAATTATAAGTCGAATATTCAAAAAGCGGGAGCTGACAAACTGCTTACACGCGTGGATTGTACATACATATAATAAAATAAGTATAAAACCGCCAAGCAACTTGTTGCACTTTTATGAATATGTAACTGAAAGTAAATTAAGAAAGAATTACTATCATCACGAGTATTATTTTTATTATAGTTAATGTTATTAATAAAATTATATTACTCCAAAATATACGAGTACACTAAAAGTTAAGGATGAATATCTAAGTTTAATAGTTATAAAGATCTAAAAATCTTATTTTTAACAGCAAGGCGGAACTAGCTACCGATTTCTCGGTAAATAATAAATAGATCGTAAAAAAGCGGGAATATTGTACAGCTTCATTATTCTTATAAAGTAAGTTTCAAAAATAATAGCTAAAACTTGTACCCGTCCGCCGGAAAGTCGACAACACTGAATAACCTTTCGAATATACTAAAGTACTTCCAAGTTTTATGAAGCACACACATACATACACACATACATATATATATATATATATATATATATATATATATATATATATATATATATATATATATATAGATGGATAGATAGAATATTTATTTCTTAGAAAACTTTGCATAATCACGCATATTTCATGTTACACGCGATTATAAAAAAAAAATTTTTTGATTTATTCATAAAAATCTACTACGCAAATTTATTCTCAATTATCTTATTCGGAAACTTTCCGAGAAAAGGAATCTGTTTATATAGTATAATTATACGTCAAAATCTAATTACCCACACGCCATTGTTCAAATCTATAGAGCTAGATCAACGCGAAACATACTTCCCTAAATTTCTGTAGAATTAAGCTTATGTGAATAATTTATGAAAAATAATGTACTCTACGTAGACATTAAAATTTGAAATATATAAATCGTGAACATTTTTGATATATATGAAAATTTAAGTACCTATGCATTAAATTTTCACCTGCATATATGAATACGTAAATATAAAAGTTTCCTAACACATAACACGTATATATATATATCTTCTTAATTCCTCAATTTATTAATAGCCATGATTAAAAATTTCTGAATAGAACCATTTTCTTCATACTTCCCATCTTGTATTTGTTTTATGTATTTCCGCCTCTGGTCTTCCTGTTGGTTTCTTTCCTTCCATGGTTCCTTCTATTATTTGTACTAGGTATTCATTTCTATATATTATATATCCGATCCATTTAAGTCTACTCTTTTTTTACTGTCTTTATTAAACTTTTTTTTCATCCACTCATTCTATTTTTTTGTTTTATTTCTTACCATTTCCATCCATGTAACCCTTTCCATTCTCTCCTCCAGCACCAGATTTTGAATGCTTCCAGTTGTTTGGTCATTCTTCTGTTCAAATTCCATGTTTCTGATCCATACATCGATATATTCCAGACGAATATTTTAATAAATCTTTTCTTCGTTTCCATTCGGATATTGTTCGATGCTCTAATAGGCTCCGTTTTTTATTAAGCGCTAATTTTGCTGTTGCAATTACTGCTTTCATTTTTATATTAAAGAAATGACAACGGTGTTTCCTACTGTTGTATATACGGTAAACGGATTTTATTTCGAATAAAGAAGTTCTATACAACTTACAACTTTCGTACTGGTAGAGCGATCGATATGCGAAACGCTACTGCATCGCTGGTTAAGCCATATTTTTACTCTCGTCGATAATTCGTGAATGCCCCGATAATTTCCTGTATAGACTATATAAATGATAAGAGAAAAAAAGTTAGACTCGAAAACGTTACCAAATTATAGAATGCGATATTTCAACGTAGAGGAAACGACTGTGGAGTGAACATTTACAAGACTAAATTTAAATCATTCGGGAAACCGCCGAAAAAATATAATTAGAACGCCATTTAGATCAATTCGAAGGTTGGTCGAATTCAGTCGAAAAGTCAAAATATAGGACCGGTTTTGCGCATGAGAACCCACATCGTCGCATCTCCAAAATTGTAAAAATCGCTACGAATTCAGAAATGAACTAAGGCAGAATTTTACTTAAATAGAAAAAAACCCCAGCTGATGTCGTTTATTATATAAAAAAGTATTCATCTCGCGATTGGCGCTCGACAAGAAATACCGAATCAGGTCAAAATTGAAGCTGTTGCAAATTGAACGTTTCTTTAATATTTACAATAGTTCGAAAAGTGTAGAATAAAAAAAAAGATAAACAACATCACTAAAATTTATTTATTTGTGAAAAATCACAAAGCTTTTTGGCTGTTAAGCCATTATCAAGTGAATATAAACAACTCATAAAGAAACAATTTTAGTGATTTTTAACTCATCTCCTTTTGTTGTTAATGCTTTTGTTTTTTTTTTAGAAATGAAAAAAAAAAATCCGAAAGCTCTATTAAATCCGGATTAAAATATTAATTACCGCCGAAATTATTTCGAAATAATTTATTGCGATTATTCTTTGTCCGTTGACGTCAAATCGTACAGAATTGTAATTTTTCTTTAACGATCTTTATACAGTAGTAAAACCTATTAATCGCTTTATGAGACCTGTCCCGTAGAAAGGAAGATCCGTTCGAACGTGTATTACCGTTTATCTCTGTATTATTAAATAAGAAAGTTTTATAATAAGTATTTTATCCGGAAAATACTATTTATTTATTAAAATTTATTTAAATTTCGAACAGAAAGACAAACACTCGTCATATCAATTTTAGTCACGTTGTAGACCAAATACAAAAAAAAAAAAAAAAAAAAAAAAATATTTTTGACTACGGTGAATTATAATTTAAGAAACATATATACGCGTATTCTCAAAAATTTTTTTGTACCTACCTCGCTTATTATTACATATTCCACGCAGAACTTGCTCACAGTTAGCTCGTATTGATAAGTTTCGGTCTCCAGCAACCGTAAAAGATGTTAAACTGTTACGTATTATGTACAAAACATAAAAATAAAATGCGGACAAATAAAACGGATTTAACAAAACGAATGAAAAAGGAAAAAGACACAGAGTTGAAACATTGTGGCTAAGATGATCCTCGGCAGGTATGTCTGGTAAAGGAAGTCGACTTTTCTCTAGTTCATCTCTTGGATAGGAAACATCGTGTACCACTTGGTCAGTATTCGTTTATTACAGCATGTATGTATAAACGTGTCTTTCCTAGGCTTACTTTCTTATTATTATTCCGGTTATCGTTATTATTATAATTTTTTAAAATAAAAAACTATAAATAAAACATTCGTTCGTATAAAGGTCCGCCAAACGATCTAATCTAATATTCGGAGTTTTTTCTATTTTTTTTTTTATTTTTTTTTTTATTATTTTTTGTTATACTCGAATACAACGCTGTTTAATGCTTAGGTTAACCGAGGATATAGGAGGATAAACTATCCCGTAATATCGAGAGGAGAATAGCTGCAGAAATCCCAACGGACCAGTAATGGTTTACGGTCAATACAATTTCAGTTCAATAGGAATCCTTACACGTTATTCGCTATTTCATTCGTTTATCCCCTATATTCGTATATAATATATTCGAATAAAATATATGTTATAAAGTCAAAACGCACGAACCATACCAGACAAAGAATGACCTATTTACGCTTCGAAAAACATTACAAAATATTCATATTGAAATATTTTATATTTTTCGAAGACCAGAAGATTACATGTCGGAAATGAGATTAAAAAAGAAAAGTTAAAGAATTTTCAATAAATTAATCATTTAAAAAAAAAGTGAAAGTCGCCAGAAAAACGAAAAAAAAAACACGTAATACGTATTTGGAAATGGCGAATACCTTTAATGTATAATTTAACGTGTGTGTTAGTACTCATCTGCTTTGTTGCAAACTTGGCAGATTACTCCTATAGCATCTTTGTATGGTCACATAAATTCTTTCCCTGTTTTACGCACGAAATGCTTACCGAGCAAAATTTATTTTGCTTCTGATAAAATCTTGATTACGTTAGTTCAAGGCGATGTACATTTATATATTTACTGAATCCGCGGAAGTAGGGCCTTTACAAGAAATCCGGAAATTAGGGTTTATTAATCTAACTTTTAAGAATAGAGATAAGTCGATGGTTTCGAAATATATATCTTTTGCTTATTCCTATAAGCTTTTTACAAAATTTCCGAGAAATGCGCGAAAAATATAACGTCGAATTATTTATAGTATATAAACATAAAACTATTTCAGTATTCCCGGGAAAAGGAGCAAACGATTTAAATTTAAAAGAAAACCGTTCCCTCGTCGTTGATCATTAATGGAAATTCACATTATTCGACAGAGAATTCTAATCATCATTCATTTAGATAAAGAAACGTGTAAACAACACTGCGTCATAATACGATTTTATAATAAACCGTATTGTAAGTACGCATTAATTTTATACGCAATATAAACCTCTATGTTACCCACCTTAAACATAAGTCCGCCGTCAATACCTATCGCCCATGTGTACAAAACCGGGCGTAGTGTATTAGGACCTTATTGTATTTAATTTTAATAAATGATTTACCCGAGTTACCTTACGTTGAAAGAGCACCTAACCACTTGACTTAATATTATCCATCTTTTAGACCAAATACTATATGCAACATACTTGCCAGGTTTGGAGCTGGTGCTAGGATGGCGGATTCTTTAGCTGCTTTATCGACCATTGTGTTCAGTCCGACTTCCTTATGACCCGGTATCCACATCACAGTTATTTCTTCTTTATAAGATGGTGCCCGGGTAAGAATTTTTTCCACTAAAGGATGCTGAAGTTTGAATTTTTCCTGGACAGAGCGAATAGAGCTGAATCGGTGCAGATGAGGATCTTACGTTTAAGTTCTGCCGCGGTGATTTCAATAGCGTATAGAATTGCGTATAATTCACTAGTCAATGCGCTAAATACCTGTGGGAGGGGACAACGTACGACATTATTATGGTAGAGGATATTGCGCATCCACTCGAATGTTCAAGTTTGGCACCATCTGTGTAAATAACTTCATATCCCTCATATTTGCGAGCTGCGATACGAAAAACCTCAGTTATGGAGGGGCATGTTAGCTTGTTATATTGTGAAAGGATAGATACATCAAACTGAATTGAGCTGGGTAGATATGGAGAAACGGAATGCGAATGGATGGTATCGAGTGTACAGAGGGGAAATAGATTTAAAAGTTTGAGAATGGAATTAGTTTGTTCCTGAAACAAGATATTGGTATATGGGAATTTATGATCAGTTGCTAGAAGTGGTGTCGATATCGGTAGATTAGGTATTGTATGAAGATGTGAAAGGAAACTGAGTAATAGATCCTGATAGTGTAATTGAATAGGCAATTCCATTGCATCTTAAAATAGAATGGATGTAGGAGTGGATCGGATGGCACCACGCCAACCCTAGTTAACGGAAGTTCATCAATGGTAAAAGTATTCACTGACAAAAAAAACAAAGTTCGCTATTTAGAAGTCATTGCGGATTCTCGTTTAACATTTAATAGTAATCTTTGGTAATATAATACGCTCAATATAATCCTTAGGCTCGCGACAATTTTTAATCGGCGATATTTATGGACGGTTTGTTATCCCAGACTAACCTATGCCTGTCATGTTTAGTAATCAGTTTCCAACAGCGTACTTAAAAAATTACAAACTACCTAAAATCATTACTGGAGAGTTATATTATCACAGGGAGGCATTTCATATTTCCTTTCGTATATATATATATATATATATATATATATATATATATATATATATATATATATATATATATATATATATAAACAAATCGTGCAAAAAAATTTTACGATACAATAAGCTGATTAATGTTATAGGTGAGTACGACATGAAGACCCGTGCGTTATTCTAGGTATGAACATCGTAGAATTAAGTTTACGTTATTTTTATAATTTTAGCGTTTATTTCAATTATTTCTATTTATAGACAGCTACCTGTATAATTGTGATATGCGTAATGTATCTAACTACCCTCTGCCCCATTATCGCATTTTCTTTGTTTTTCTCGTAGGTTCCTTTTTATTTGCTTTTTCCTATATAACCGAATATTTATATCATATATTATTATTGATCGTTTTTTTTTTTTTAAAGCATCGGGTGCTCAATAAATATAAAATGCCCATTTACTACACCCGTATCGTATTATTTTCTTATTTTCTCTTTATTTACGCATTTAACGCGTTTGAATGCGTCTGACGAACATTGAGCGCATGATAAGAGTAAAGATTTACGCTAGTTTACGTATTTATTCGCTAAGTTATTTAATTGTTAAAATTTATAATTCGTTTGTATTACATATTCGAACTGTGTAACCTTGTATATTGTGTATGGGTATCCCATTACCGTTAAACACGCCCATTGCCTAATATGTATTAATTTATGTATTATAAGTACTAATTGTTTTATTATTTCTAGTAAGAAAAATAAAATATGATTTGATTTAATTTTATCTGATTATTACTACTATTATTATTGTAAAAATTTATATCGAAATTTACGATCTCATTATGTATTTATTACACATCAACGTATAAATAAACATAATTTGATTTATTATTATTATTATTACTATTATTATTATTGTATGTGTGTAGTATATAAATCGGTATTATTTTTATTAATAAAATTAATATGTTTATTTTTTAAAGTAGAAATTATTATGATTTTTTTTATTTATTTGCAAAATATTTTTTCCCGTCTAATCGAGTTGTTTATTCATTCGTAGATTAATGTTATTGTTCTTGTTGTTAATAGTATTTTTATTGTATCTAGTAAACTGGTATTCGCACAAACATGCGCACGGCCAATGTTAATAATTACAATTTTTTTATATAATGTGGAATGTAGTGATTTTTTTATAAAAAATCAATTGAAAATCAGTTAAATCACTAATATTTATTTTCTTAAAGAAAACACAAAGCTTTTCGGCATTTACGCCATTATCAAGTGAAACATTTTAAAACATCATAATTTTAAAAAATATAAATTAAATATAATTACTTAAAAATATGTGATGGAGATTGTGAAAATATATTCCAAAAATGCTGTTCTGCTTCTGTTCTGTCTATTTCTTGATTTGTTGAAATTTAATATCAATATATTTGTTTATTAATTTTGTTTTTTTATATTAATTTTTTCTTCAATACTATTTTCCGGATTCTGTAAAATTTGTATACTGGTGGAATTTTAAATTTTTCATTTACCGTTGCGATGTACGATGTCCGAAAGTAAAATATAAAATACAAAAATATACAACCACAAAATTTTTTAAAAAACACAATTTTACCAGCAAAATGAAAGTAAATATTAAAAATCTGATAATTTCACAATTACCATCACATATTTTTAAGTAATTATATTTAATTTATATTTTTAAAATTACGATGTTTTAAAATGTTTCACTTGATAATGGCGTAAATGCCGAAAAGCTTTGTGTTTTCTTTAAGAAAATAAATATTACTGATTTAACTAATTTTCAATTGATTTTTTTAATGTTAATAATGTTAATATTTTTATATGTAACTATTATTCAAGAAGAAATAAAAATGATTTGATTTTATTATTCATTATTTACTTTAAAAACGTAATGTACTTGCGCAGTTACGCGTATTCACCGTTAATTCATTAACGCGTATTTATTTATATTAAATTCTCGATTCGATTCAATTATTTATTATCATTATTAATTATTATTATTAAAAATATACTTTTTTTTTACGAATAATAATTTTTTTATTAGAGTTGAAAAAAAGAAATAAAGTACGTAAAAGTAATAAAGGGGAATCGTACAAATACAGAGACCTAAGGTGAATACAAGCCGACAAAAAGGAAAAAGGTACGCATGAAAGACAACAGTCAACAACAAATATAAACAAACAAAAATCGCTAAAAAGGAAAAGAAAAAGCTCTCGTCAAAAGAACGAAAATAATAAACAAACAAATAAATAAGAAAGCAGATAGTAAAAAGAGATGGTGAAGGAGGCAAGAGTAGAGAAACTGAAATGTTACCAGTAAACTGTTTTTTGGACAGTAAATAAGAAAAACAACCTAACATCACAACCCAAATCAGCCGAACTAACAGTAAGTAGAGTAGTGAACAGCTACGAAGTTATTAATTAATTCGGTCGTATTCGAGAATCGTGTCGTGCGGTTTAGTTCCCTAAAGGGATACAAGCCCAATGAAATACGCATACACACTAAATTGTTCATATATATATATATATATCTCATCAAGCTTTGACCGACTATAAAGCTCCGACTATAGAGTCTGCCAAAATAAACACGCCAGATATTACGTAAGATAGCTTTGCCAACGTCAGCTGATTTTATCTTATTTCCCAGCAAATTTTCTCGGACATTTTCTGTTCTTTATACAAATATCATTGTAGTTGTTTTTGATACGTTACGTACGTTTGAAAATTAGCGGGGAAAAAAATCCGGCTAAATAAAAATATAGATTACTACGTACGTTTCAAAATAAGTTCATTTTGCTCGGTTAGAAATGTTCATCCCTACATGTCACACACACACACATATATAAATCTTCAGCAAGCTGATAGCACACCCCACATTTTAGCGAAAACCAAAAAGAGTAAATATTTATTACGGACAAATTACAGACAATGAGCGAAAAATACGGGGAACGTATTACAATAATAAAAAGACAAGGATTATTGAAAGATTTTAGAATAACTAGTTAGATGCTAGTACAGCAAAAAACGAATATAAAGTAGCAAACAGATTTAAATACCTGCGTTCGCCGCTAACTATAGCGCACTACGTTCGAGCATACAGCGATAGCCGTAGCTAGAAATACGACTGTGGAATTAGCATAAAAAGAAGAAAATCTAAAAGAATAGCATAGCAAACTGAGCATGCTGAAGATATCTTTTAAACGAATTGACACTTTCAAGATAAGAGCCGAGTACTACGAATGCTATGTACAACACACCGTGGAAACACGAATCAAACCACATCCTTGGAAAACAATATTCTAGGAAAAAAAGAGCGTAATCGCAGATTACACGGAAGATACTCAATGCAGTGAAAAGTCCAAATAACAGTATTAGGTACAAGAAATACATCGGATTAGAAACTGGGACTATTAGAAACGAGTGGAAAATGAAATTTTCGGACAGTCGTAATGTCACCAAGTTAAACAATAGTAATAATATATATATATATATATATATATATATATATATATATATATATATATATGGTCGAAATAGCCTCGGACTTCTATTAGGAAGGTAACGAGTTCGAATACGATCGGCGACACAAAAATTACCATCAGAAAATAAAAATATAAATAATCGTAGGCAATGGCGAACCACCACGCACAACACCATATGCGCGCGAATAATAATATAGTACACTACACAAAGACGCGGGGTTGCATTATGACAACAATGCGATATCAGTCAGTTCTCCCGGGTGTATGTGTCTACGCTAACGCCATATTATGATTACCATGTACGCTGAACTATACTGTAAAACAAAATAAGTAGTAGTCGCCTACCTGCGATACGGAGACGCCACTTTATGATTATATATATAGCAGTCAATCCTCGCCATATAGCGGACTAATTTTGGGGCGGCGCTGTCCGTTGTATCGAAATTATGTACCGGCAAGTAACTCCTTGAAGTTTTTGTTCGTGCCATAGCAAACCCGGTACAATATAATTTCGACAAAGCAGGATAAGTTTTCACGTGATCGTGTTTAGTAACAATTCGGTTTTATTTTAAACAAAAAAAATTCACTTACCTCCATTACTGAGCTCGATTCCTCTTCTTTTTGTCATCGGCAGTAACGAGAAATTATTTATACAGTACTCTATTCAATTGGGGATAAAAGTCGAACAAAATGAACACTTAAAAAACACTAAATTATGTACTATGTATTTTCATTTTTCTGAACTTAAAAGCAGAAATTTAAAACAGGGCATAATCTACAATAATAAACAGTTAATTAAATTTACAACAATGCTATGCAAAGTTATTACAGAATCTGCTGTGCATATCGCGGAAAAAGAGCACTGACGCGAACATGACTGGAATTTTTGATTACTCGCTAATTATTAGTTCTTTAAACTATCTGAAGTTTACGTAAAACTACGGCACATCTTTATATATATTTTTTTCTTTTAGCGTATACAATACAGTCAGTTTAATAAAATGTTCGTTGTAACGAAGACCAACTATATATATATATATATATATATAGATATATATATATATATATATATATATATATATATATATATATCCTCCCCGGAGGTACTTTGTACCTTTCGGGGACCGGAGCTCGAACCGGTAAGGGGCGCGTCCACAGGTGGTGGATAGTGGAACGGCCTACAGATATATAGGTTAGATGCGAATAAGACGTTAGTCAAATAAGCAGTCGTGAACCAAGAGCGGCTACTGGCGGAAGTCTCTGGCAGGCGATTCCAGTAGTGACAGGGTAAGGAGACACGAGGATGCAGATGGACAGATGTGCAAATAAAATATAATGCTTAGATTAAATTCGATCGAAAATCGAACAATTATATACTCGAACTATTTCACAAGGAACTGCGGACAAAAATAATTAATTTATGGAAAATACCGCCGTTTTAATTCGTTGTATGATTGCGTTGTTTCAAATCAGTTTAGGAATGTAGCGGTGTTTTTGTTAGTTCATTTTGTGCGGTGTTGAATGTTTCATCTCTCAGTTCGTTAGCGGTAAGTTTTAAATTCAACCTCGGATACATTTTCTATTGGCTGGTGCTTTCTTCTCGACTGGCCAAAGCAACTAATGGTTGACTATTTTCAGTGTCCTGATGATGAGGACATTGTACTCTCTGGCGATGACCAGTGAAGAAGATAACCCACAGGAAGAATGTGATGTCAATGATGAAGTTGAACTAGATTCCTCAGCGGAGGAGGAAGAAACGCCATCATTTTCAGACACTATAAAAGGTAAAAATTGTCATGTATGGTTACTAAAATCATCCAAACGAACCGGAAAGCAAGCTCGCGATTTTGTAAAAATTACACGAATAAATGCATCAGCAAGTACTTCGTCCAAACTAAATCTATTTATTGACTAGACAATAATTGAAATAATTGTTCGGTTCACAACCCTAGAAATAATTAGAACTTATATGGAACGTCGAATAACAAACAATTTACCCCGAAAACTTTCCAAATACACTTTAAGTTTTCTGGAGAAAAGAGATCCTAATAAAACAGAGTAGATGACACATTTGTCCGCCACCTGACGATAAAAATTAGTCAACATTCCATTCTGCAATGTTCATCGAAAGGAGGTATGCAACAATTAAAAAGAAAAAATATATATATATAATAACTCGCTTTCTGTGGATCCCAAGTCACATTGGGATTCACGGTAGCGATAAAGTAGACCTTGAAGCTCGGTCTATGGTACTTTCACCAGCACCAGAATACTCACCACCTCCATCATCATTAGCTCACATACTCATGAACAACAGCAAGCAGGAATGGACGACCAACTGGACCTCACAAACAACCTTCCTCAGGAACATAAAACCAACTATAGAACCTTGGTGGCCTCCAGATGGTACAAGTAGAAAAGAATATGGCACCCTAAATCGTCTACGTGTGGGTCATACAGCCATATCACACAATTACCTTTACACCAAAAGCCCTCCACCAACAAACTGCTCCTTATGCGGACATCTAACAGAACCATCACACACTTAATATATAACTGCCAAACACTCACACCACACAGGTTAAAACACAAAATACAGGGCCCAATACACAAAATACTTTCAAACAACCCTCAATCAATAGTTAGCATTCTGGCTTTTGTAAGAGAAAGCGGACTCCCAGCACACATATAAACTAAACACACGTCTCCTTATGCTGTAATAACCCTGGTAGTTACAAACAGCATATGGAGATTTACATAATAAATAAAAAAAAAAACAAAAAAAAAAACAGTTGTTTTTAAAACATAGTTTTAAGTTTTTAATTTTCACTACTTATGTATAAAAATAATTTAATAACAAAAATGTTTAAATTTAAAATATTGTTGCGAAAATATTGCTGTTTTCATTGAATAATTATAAAAGTAATTTAGAGTAACTAGTCACCTCGTGTTACTTTTATAAGGTGAAGTAATTATGTTAATATTAGAATAAAAACTACCCGAAACGAAATTTAATATTTATTAAAAAAGAATTGCACAATTGTTGCACAATTTTTTTTACCACCGTATACATAATAAATATTACTTTAACCCTATTGATTTTCCCGAAATTATGAAAATAAATGGGTAGAGCATCATCCAGCTCCCTCCATTCAGATGGTTAACAAATAAATATTGGAATTTGCGAGACAAGGTACTTCTGTTTTTACAACCGTCAGATTAAATTTTTACTTCTTGTTCGTTTAATCAAAGTACGATGTACCCGGGGAAATTAGTTAACTTTTTTCTTTTTTTTTTTTAATATAAATATTAGGATCTTCTATAAAGATAGTTTTTATTTTATTTATTTTTATTTGTATATTTCAAAGATTTTTGTTGATGAATAAACATTCCAACGAAAAAATATAAGCTTAAATAAAAAGTACGTTCGACAGATGCTAATAATAATAATTGAAGTTTGTTTGTAATTTATATTTAATAACGAACGTGTAACCTTGACTAAAGAAGACACGATTTTAGGACATCATCGCTAGAAATAAAAAGAGGAGATAATCGTCCAGAAGAACTTTTCATTCTGGTTTTTCAAGATGGTCGACACTGACCCGGATTTCATTCTACAGGTAAGAAAGGAGAAATTACAAATTTCGATATTCTCCATTTAGAAATTAATTTACCAGCACTCTATACGAATTTTATTCGACGTAATTTGACCTCGTCCAGTTCAGAAGATTCAATTTTTACAATTGGTTATGTATATGTATTTTGGCTAAGACCGCTAATCACTGGACTGGTGTTAATTTCAGCGTGCCAGATATTTATTACGCGATAAGCTTCATTCAGGACTACATCAACCTTTATAAAATGAGCGCTATTGCATCCACACAGAGAAGCAATATTCGGCAGCTAAGAACACCAATGATAGGGTGGATGTTCGTAGCACCCTTGTCTTTGCATTCCAACATGAGCTGGCTAACCTATTTATTCGATTTACTCTGATTTTTAGTATCTTTGATAGATTTTTTTTTAATGCTTGTCATAACTAAGTGGATGATCTAGCATGAGACCCAGATATTTAGGAATTGTATAAGTTTGGCTAACTAAATTGAAAACAATAGAAGCTTTCATATTAGTTAAGCAATTATTAAGGCTATAGAGAGCCACTTCAGTTATCATTGGATAAGGTTTCAAGTTCTATTTATGAATTTCTAGCACTTTAAGATCATTTTCCATCGTGACCTCGTAAGTTTGTCAGTTCTTTACTCGAATCGTAAGGGCTATATCGTCCGTATACTAAAAGTACTAACAAATAGTTTTTTGAATATCAGTAATGTATATGTTAAACAGCAAAGGCGCTAATATCAATCCTAGAAAAAGGTCATTGTCAACTCCGCGCCATCTGCTGCTTTTATCCTAACGAACAATTTTCTTACAAGGGATGAAGTTGGCTAATTTTACGTCAGTCCTTGTCTCTAGACTATGTATAGGCTGAAGTAAGATCAAGAAATATTGTTAATGTTTTTTCATTTCTTTTTTAATACACTGCGTAATCCCCGCAACTTGCTCCGTACATGATCTGTTCGCCCGAAATTCTGTCTGTTCTGCTGGCAGGTGAGTATTCGCTTCGTCACTGATCCGATTAAAAATTATTCGTCCGAAAATTTTATAAGAAACAGATAATATTATTCATCCTACCCCTACGTATGCCCTTTAAAGCCGCTTAAAAAATAGTTGATGAAACGCCTATAATTTTTAATATGTACTAGAAGTTATTTATCCGCTTTTCGTGACAAGCAATTCTTTTTATGTGCTCCAGTCTAATCTCTTAAAATTCAATCTGTTCTGTGGGAAGGAGTCTATAAAGGAATCTGCAAACATATGCCAATTACTATTGGGCGATGTTATTTACTATAGAAAGTATTTAATATATTCCTAGTTGGTAGCGAATTAAAGGACAAATATACTTGAGGTAGTCGTGGTATGTAACGAAGATGGACAATAGCATATTGCTAAAACAAATGCTCTATATCGATGGAAATATCGTACACCATAGCAGATATAGAGATTACATGCTGGTAGTATTTAGCGAATATGGTATAAAGCTTGGCAGCTAGGAAAAACATGTTCAAGATCGTATCTTGTGTAGAAAAGTACACGAACACCACAGCAAGTTTACATTTGCAATTAATATAGAACAACTAACGGTGCCACATACTCGAAATCGAATGGACCTACAATTATAAAATTATAAGGATTATATCCGTATATATATATATATATATATATATATATATATATATATATATATATATATATATATATATATATATATATATATATATATATATATATGGGGCCGAAGCATGTTAATATGGGCCTATGAATTGAATTTTGAAATCATTTCCGAGTTTTCGATTTATTTTAATATTTTACCAAAATTCATAAGTAACATAATCCTTATTTTAATGTAATATTTAAAACGAACTGGATTTATATCGAGCACACGTACAGACAGTGTTGATCGCGAATTAAAGAAAGGATCTGCAAAATATTTTCGATCAGGCAATTAACAGCGGCCAGGAATACCTTCAAAACAAAATGCACGGGAATGAAGGAAAATCGCAGTATTAATTTGAACTAAAGTGCGAATAATCAAATCGTGTCAATTTTTGAACACAGTGATTGAAAGTATTAAAATTAAATAATTTTACGGTAATAATAATTATATAAAACAAAAAAATAATAAATTTATTTTTAACTATAAAAAATTTAACCCTAGTATATATATATATATATATATATATATATATATATATATATATATATATATATATGCGCGTAAGAGAAATAACCTTGCATGATCAGCACGGTGTTGTACTTTTGGTATATTCGGTTGTCTGTTTAAATAGTGATTTATTTGTTTCAAAAAAATTAAATAATCCAACCTGTTGCACAAAGTGCAACGCGCGACCACTTATGTCAGTATATTCTATTGTTGTGGTAAATATATTTTTATCACTAAATGATGAACTTCTTTTATTACATTTCTGTTAAAATCTAGTGTTTTTTTTTTTTGTCGTAATAATTAGATCTTGTTAAAAGATTTGTAAGTTTACATAACGCAATTAATTGCGGGTCATAAGGTGCTTTTCATTTATATTTAGGACGTCATCCAATAAATTGAACAAATTTCGAAACAAAGACGAAATATTGGAATGCTTGAATTCTAATGACGATATCAATTTATCAGATTATATGAAACTGTCGACGCAGATTCTGTAGAACCACCATAAAAAAAAAAAAACGGAAATGTGTTATTTGTGGTTGATTAGGACGGCGATCACCTGCTGCTCCGTCTGTAAACTGTTTACGTGCAATAACCACATGGCGGAAGGAATTTATAAAGGCGAACAACATTGTGTTAATTCTATCGGTAGTTATTTTAAACAAAGTAATTATATTTTTCACACAATACTCATACGCCTATATTCCATATTACACTTCTTAGATATTACATCATTTGATTGTTTTTACTTACTCATCTTTATACAATAACCGATTAACACATTTTAGGCTGTAATAAAATTTTTAAAATGAACCTTTACCATATATAATTAAAAATTCTGACAATGACTTTTTCACTACTGTTACGTAAAGCGCAAATAGTTAAAGGGTAACATTGAAACGGTCATATAAGCGTGAAGTAGCAAACGAAAATGGCGTTATTAAATAAAACTTAAATGCGAATAATCAAAGGATAGAACAGACCACAAATGTCAATTTTGGAAGTAAAATTATTAATTTTGGTCTATGAAACTGGACGAGGAGGTGAAAATAATATTTTTGCGTGTACAATGCAGCTTTTTCTAAATGATTATAAATCTATTTTAAACGTGTCATAAATATTTTATAGAGCCGAAACATTCTACGTGAACCGAGAATATTCTTTACCGTTAGGACAACACCTTAACATTAAAATGTTCATGTATACGATATCGAGAACACAGTGACTGAAAGTAATAAACTTAAATAATACGACAATAATAATAATATTAACACATTAATTGGCCTTGTCGCTGTAGCTGATATTTAAGTCTTCTTCTTCTTCTATGTGTTCTCGGAGAACGTTGGCGATCATCTGCTTGACTTGATTTTTATCCGTAACTTTTTTAAATATTTCATCTGTATCTAGTTTGAGCAATTTTTTAACATTTTTTAACCACATTTTCTAGGCCGGGCAAGCCTGCGATTACCATTTATTTTACCCTGTATAATCAATTGAAGCCACACGTACTTGTTATTCCGCAGCATTATGTGTCCAAAATATCCAAGTTTCCTTATTTTCACCGAATTAATAATTTCTGGTTTTTTGTTCGATCGTTGTAGAACTTCGGAATTAGTTATTTTAGCCGTCCAAGGAAATTTTTAATATCCTACGGTATGCTCACATTTCAAAGGCTTCTAACTTTTTGCATAATGTCGCTAATATCGTCCAAGATTCCACACCGTATAGCAGAACGCTAAAACCATAGTAACATTGTCTCAAGTCTTTCTTCAAATTCCGGTTTGTCGGAAGTTTATTAATTTTTTGAAAATGTGTTCTTGCCTGTTCAATTCTGGTTCTTATCTCAGTCGCTATTTTCAATCTGTCATTAATAAGACATCCCAGATATTTAATCGATCTGTTCTCTTTGGTTGTTACATTTTCAAGAGAAACAGTGTAAACCGTGTTCTTTGCACTACTAAAAACCATCCATTTTGTTTTTTCCGTGTTTATACGTAAGCCCATGTTTTTACTGCTTTCATGAAGCGCGTTCATTAATTCTTGGAGGTCTGCAAGGCTCACTGCATCACCGCTGTGTCGTAACCACTCCATTAATTAGTACACATAAGCGTTTTTCAAATAATTGTTTTGAGTAAATATTAAATAAAAGAGGGAAAAGAACGCATCCTTGACGCACCCCTTCATTATACTGACTTCTTCTGACATTTGACCATCTATATGTAAGCATAGTATATTAATTTTATCGCGCATATTCTTTGTCGTTTCTTATTTGCATTTTTTTTTTTTGTTTTTTAATTAAATCATATTTTGGATGTTATGTCTATTTATGTTACAAGTGTTGTTTTTGATCCAGAAGTTGAAAATGTCACTCCCCAGCCACATTCTATATCTTCATTCCAAGTGGTCATGTGATGCTGGGCCAAGTTTTTTGTAATCAGGAGGTTATTATTTTTATTATTATCGTATCAATTACGCGCTTATTTAGAGATATCCTGCATTATAAATTCACGTTCGACAGCCAGTCTTCTGCGCCTTCTTCTAGTGAATGTAGCCCAATCAGTCCTTTAGTAAAGCTATTTACTTTACACGAATTTATAAAGTGTGACATCGTTTGGATCTCGCCACAGCTGCACAGCTCCGTTTCCGACAGTTTCCATTTGTTCATTAAATATTTGCAACGACCCTGGTTGGTTCTGACGCGATTTAAATTGCACCATGTTTTTCTGTTGAGACCAAATCCTGGCACCCTGCTAGCCGGATTTGATATTAATTGTCCGTTTGTTGGAGTCTGCTTAACCCATATTTCCTTCCATTTCGTAGTTGCGTCGACACTGCTCTGTAGCTCGTTAGCCGTCAGCCATGCTGGTTTCCTGCTGCTGAGACGTGTAGGTGGGGGATCTTTGATAAATTTTTCTACGTGAGAGTGCATACTGTTGTATTTAGCCCATTCTCGTTTGAATGTTTCTTCTCTGCGGATGTGCGGTGGAAATATATTTGCCAGCACGGGAAGCCACATAGTAGGAGTAGATTTTAGCGTACCGGTTACTAAGCGTAGTGCTGCGTTCAGTTGTGTATCGATCTTCTTAGCATGCGAGCTGGCCATCCAAACGGGGCAGCAATATTCTGCAGCTGAAAACACTAGTGCCAGTGTAGTAGTCCTGATGAGTTTTGTCTCTGCTCCCCAAGCTATACCTGCAAGGCGAGCGATAAGGTTTACTCTTGTCTTCACTTTTTGAGCTATTTTTTCGGAGTTCTCTTTGTATGTGAGAGTTCGATCAAGAACGACGCCTAGATATTTTGGTGTTGGGTTAAAAGGTAAATCTTTACCGTTGAGTTTAACATGTATTTTAGCTTTTGCCATCTGTGAGTTGAGGTGAAACACCGAAGTTTCTGTTTTTACCGGGTTTAACCTGAGTCTCCATTTAGCACAGTATTCATCCAAGCTGTGTAAATCTTTTGTGAGTACGTCCTCGCCATTTTTTAAGTGATTGCTTTGAGTTGCAAGTACAATGTCGTCTGCATACTGGAAATTCTCCGCTTGGAGGACCGGTATATCATGTATATATAAGTTAAATAAAATTGGCGCCAACACTGAACCTTGTGGAAGGCCATTATTTATGGTGCGCCACCGGCTATGGTCTGCTCCCGTATACACCGCGAATCTTCTGTCAGCCAACATATTTCCAAGTAGAGTCACAATTTTACGACTAGGAACTGCCTGGGCTATTTTTAGGAGCAAGCCATCGCGCCAGACTGTGTCGTAGGCAGCAGTAAGATCGATAAAGACTGCTGATGTCATCAAGCATTTTTGGAAACCAGATTCAATGTACGAAGTTAAAGCCATGACCTGATCGCAGCATGATCTTCCTGGACGAAAGCCTGATTGAAATTGTGGAAGTACTTTATCTATTAAAGGGGCGATTCTTTGATGTATTAGTCGTTCGAGTAGCTTGTACATTGTACTTAGTAGCGATATTGGTCTATAGTCTGCTGGATCTGTTCCTTCCTTACCAGACTTCTTGATGGCGATAACCTTAGATTTTTTGAAGATCGCAGGCAGTTGGCCAGTCTCGAGTATTTGGTTAAACAGTTTTAGTACGTGTTTGTTCCAAAATGTTTGATAAATTCCGGATATATATTGTCTAGTCCCGCGGATTTTCTATTTTTGATTTTATATATAGTAGGTCGCGTACCAAATTTCAGAGTTATAGTATATAAAAATTGAAAAAAGGTCCAATGAAAGAGTTAATTATACGTAAGAAAAATATAATAAACTTTAGATACGACGGGTAATGTAAAAAAAAATACATTCAACCAATCACAATCATTCGCACATATCCGACCAAATCACAATCAATGGCAAACTTACAAAACTAAATACGTTTATACTACGATCTTTAAAATTAATCGGTCATTTTTAAGCGTTATTATTTAATTATTTCTTAATTTTATTATTTATAAATAATATTCTTTGCTCGGTTCATTTTTAACGATAATCGTCTCAGCTCGTACCATTCTAGTCTTTATCGTAAAAAAAAAAACACTTCTAACGAACTTAGGTATCCGTCCAGTTAGTATCGGTAGTAACAACTTACTAGGAAAATGAGGAAGTTGAGAATGGCAATGGCAAAATCTTATATTAGCTTGCCTAGGATACGTCTCGTTCGGCCGATTCTCTGTCTTCTAGATCAGTGGTGCGCAAATAAAGATTGTTGGGGGTCACGAAATTTTTATGAAATGCATTATGCTGCTTACGGCATACAGTGTACATATAAAGAGTGAAACGCCGTCACTCCAGTTTATTTCCTTTTGCCCGCTGTCCAGCCGTTCTTTAACCATAGTGTATATAAAGTGTAGACATTGGCGCCCTCTTCGCGGTAATTCGCCGGTTTTATTACGCGTTTCCGTGTGAAGTTGTAGCATGTAGCAGTTTTTGTTCTAGTTTTATCGTGTGACAGTGTGTAATTTTTATGTTTAATATTCTTATCGGACTTTGTTATTGTTTATATCAGGTATGTGTTAGAGATAGATCTCTGTTAAATTTATTGAATTCCTCGAATTTTTGAACGCAATAGCTTATCAATTGTACACCAAAACACAATAGAATTAAATATTATGTTTGTTTTAGGTTTAACAATTTAATTCTTATCTTAATAATGGATAAATGGATAACACGTACACCAGGTATAATCTTCAGCTAACAAACGAAGAAAGGCTGATGAGGAATCGGAAAATACTGAACTAAATGCCCGATCGAAAAAAATAAGAAAATACAATGAGGAATTTATTAAGTATGGTTTCACATTTTGTGTTGTTGATGATGAAGAACGCCCGTTATGTGTCGTTTGCAATGAAAAATTAACAAATGAGAGCATGAAACCAGCTAAATTAAAAAGGCATATGGAAACTAAACATAAAGAACTTCAAAATAAATGTGCAGTTTTTTTTCAAAGACGAGCTGAAAATCTTAAAGTTCAAGGTGTACATTTAAAGGAATTTATGACAATACTTTAGAAAGAATTACGGGCTTCTTTAGAAGTTTCTTATCTAATAGGGAAAACAATGAAACCCCATACAATTGGAGCATCTCTTATCCTTGCTGCAGCAATTAAGATGACATCAATTATGCATGTTGATAAATATGGAAATGAACTAAAAACCATGCCATTATCAAGAGATACCGTGTTTCGACGAATTTCCGAAATATCGCAAAATGTCGAGTCAGAAGTCGTAAAACGCATAGAAAATTAATCTGTGTTTGCTTTACAACTGGACGAGACTATTGATATTATTAAAATGTCACAACTAATTATTTACGTCAGATTTATTTTTAATGAAGACAAAACAGAAACGTTTTTATGTTGCAAAAGCTTGGAAGGGAAAACAACTGGAGAAAAAATATTTGAAGTAATAAATGAATATTTTGAAGCAAAGTCCCTTACCTGGGTAAAGTGCGTTGCGATTTGTACTGATGGTGCTGCAGCATTAACAGGTTCGAATAAGGGGCTCAGAGGCTTAATTCAGAAAATGGCGCCTCATGTGGTATTCATTCATCGGCAAGCTCTTGTTGCAAAAGATATGGATGAAGAGTTGCACAACATATTGCAAGATGCTGTTAATGCAATTAATTACATTCAAAGCAATAGCCTCAATAGCTTTTCAATACTTTGCAATAAGATAGGCTCAACGTATGAGACATTACTGTTACACACCTAAGTCAGATGGCTTTCACGTGGGAAAATACTACGACGGATATTTGATTTGAGAAATGAAGTGTACATGTTTTTAGTCGAAAAGAAACGTAGATTGGCAAGTCATTTTATCAATGAAGTTTAGTTAGGAAAGCTGAGCTATTTAGTTGATATTTTCGAAAAACTTAACTACTTAAATTTGAGCTAGCAGGGTGGGAATTCAACTGTCATAACTTCAGCTAGTAAAATTCCAGCTTTTAAGAATAAGCTTAGTCTCTGGCAAACTTAACTGAATAAAAACAACACCGACATGTTCCCTTGCTTTAACGATTTTATCAATGAAAATAATATAAATATATTTACATTTTAAAACATAATTTCCAACCATATTAAAAAGTTAACATTTTTCGACCAGATTCGAAGTTTTTCCTGAAAATGATCTCGGTTGGATTCGTGATCCATTTTCCTACGATATATGCAGTTCAACTATTCAAATTAGTGAGAAAGAGCAACTAATAGATTTGATTAGTGATGATACTCTTCGAAATCAATTTAAAACTCAGCCTTGCCAAAAATTTTGGTTATCCGTGGCAGAGCAATATCCTGTTTTAAGCAAGAATGCCATCAGAGTTTTAATACAATTTGCACCAACATATTCGTGTGAAGCTGGATTTAGCAAACTAGTTGCAATAAAAACTAAATGCCGCTCGCATTTAAACCCTGAAGATGATATGCAAATTGTAATTACCAACATAAATCCGAAAAACTCGTACATCTCATTAACAGGTAATTTTACTGATTTTCTATGTTATATAAAAAGTATTTTCTTAAAATGATAAAAAGAAAATAAATATGTGTTAGATATGAGATGATGTTTTTATTCGATAGAAATGCGCGAAATATACATCGTATTTGTGGACAGTCGAAAAAAGTTCGCGCACCACTGTTCTAGATAAACATCGTTTAGACGAAGCCATATATACCCAACTTTTCGAAGTTGATAGGGCTTGATTTTAAAAAATAAATTATAAAAAGGTAAATAAATATCAGTGAAAAAAAAACGGTGCGTGTATGTGTGTCCGGTAAAAAAGACGATTTATATAAATTAAAAGAGTGGCAAGACGTCTTCCATACTGACAATGAATTGTCGAAAAATGTGCAAAAAGTCGCGAGAAAGACAAATCTTATTAATTATACGAATTTATTAAATAGGTGTAAAAATACCGAACAAAATTACCAGAGTCGCGTTAAACAAAGAGAGAAAGTAAAATTAATTATAAAGAAGAACGCTAATTACTTTGCTAATTACTCTGGGAAAGCTTAAAACAATGTAGCAGCAAAGTGCTGCTCGTTAGAGTCGAATGGTGAAAATAGATTAACGTTTAGAATTGTTGGATAGTTTGCAATATATTATATATATATATATCCTTCCTATTAGCCGAAACGGTTGAGGCATGATCTAGAATTTCGACGGTTTAATATTCGAATCCCGCCGTTCTCCTGTAGAAAAATTGTTATTTAATCGCGTTAGTTAAATCCAATAAATTACTGATAACGTAATCATCAATAATCGTACAACTTTCGTTTCAAAATAATATCTCACAATTATAGCTCGCTCTACCGCAATTACATTAATAATGTCCCATTCAGGCGGATTAGCTTTACACCGTGTTATTCCGGTTGTCATACGATTAAGAGACCGCCACATCTTCTACGATAAATTATGATCTGGTGACAGCTTCTCTTGAAAACTAGGTGGGTTAGTTCCAGATAGCAGTTTTCCATAAGCGCATAGAGTTATTCCATCGGTAGGTTGTATTCTGGAAGCTCTTCCTGGATTTTAGTGGACTTATTTGAACAGTGTGACCATATTTCAGGGTGTCGGCTGAACCGGCTTTAGCTTTGCCATCGATATCGCTTGTAGCAGTTAGTACGAACATCAAAGATGACGGGTAAAGCACTTCCTTGTGGCTAATTCGGACAACTATCTGCGCGTGTACTTTGCGTTGCTAGGAAAAACCGACACATTTTCAGAGGTCCGGAAATTAGGGATAATAACATCAAAACCCTGATAAAATAGGTGTGAGAACTTACAGACAACCGATTTCTATATTGCTGAAGAATTTTTATGAAAAATATTACGCGAAACTTCTTCCCTAGAAAGTCAACGAATGAAATTGTCCTACGTTGTTAGGAGTCTTAGCAAGAACAATAATTATACCCGCGTATATAACGACCTAATTAAAATTTTAATGTCGAAGCAAAAGAAAGCTGGATCTATTTGAAATGTGAACTTACAGAAGATTACTCAAAATCAATTTAAAAAAATAATAAAACAAGTAATTTTAGTTCTTATTAATCTCAAAAGAAGCCTAATTTTTAAATGTTAATAAATATTTTGAAAAAAAAAAGTTTCGGTAAATAAATATCAAAATGTTCGACAAATTTCGATGTATAAATAACATATTTCTTCTACACGTTAGAAAATACTCCCAAATTTTTGGACAGTTCAAATAGTAGCTGAGAATTACATTCCGGTTTTTGAGCTTTCGTACGCGCGAACAGAAACAAAAAAGAAAACAGAATCCGAAAATCATCAATTACATTACTAACCAAGCTGACTACGGTCAATGATGAATGTTGAATGTTGACGGAAACGTCAAAAACTTTCCAGAAATTCCTGCAAGAAAGCCGCTCAAAATTGAGGTAATTCCTCCTGTCATACTCGTTTACGTTCGGTGTATTTCTTTAATTTATCATTCGAAAACTCGAAATATTAACTACGGCCGAATATAAAACGGGCGATCTTCTAGTAAATTCCCCGAAATCGTTTCAGTTAGACTATATACATACATACATATATATATATATATATATATATATATATATATATATATATATATATATATTTCAGTAAATAAAATCCGAGACTAAACAATTTTCCTAAAATGTTTCTTTTAAACTTTTAACGCTATAAAAAAATGAGATAAAAAACTGTTCAGCGCATTTCCTAGTACAAACATCGGTAAAAGGTAAAAGATTTATTTGCATCCGGAAATTTCAATTTGTAACTCCGGGCAACACACATACAATAGATATAAAAACCGATAAAAGTAAAGAGGGTACAACGTTGTATTTTTTATATAGGGATTATTATTATATTTTGTAACCGGTCTTCGAAAATTATATTTGAAACGTTTTTATTTGTAAAAGAAAAAAAGTTTGAAGAAATAGGAAGATAATGATTAAAAAAAAAAAAAAATTGGGATATAACCGAAATACCCAGGGGCTTCTATCTCTAATTAGTCAGTTTTGTCAATCCGGCAATGAATAATAAATAAAGCAAAATTAAATAATGTAAAAAATAAGATAAAACAGAAAAAAATTGAAACTGTTGCGGTACTACACCGATGGGATTATTCTAAAGATAAATTATTCTATCACTATACAAATAAGCCTTAGAATTATAGATTATTACACGTAAAACGTGAACTAAATTACAGATTCATTTATATGTACCTCTACATTTATCATTATTGTCGTATTGTTCATCAACAAACATCGTGACTAGCCCATTTTCCTGAACAAAATTGATTAGTATTCAATAATTATATGCAACGAAGTACAAAGAATGGAGTTCCACTACCTCGTACGTAATAATTAACATTAACGGTCGCAGGCCGATGAAAAACTTTGTAATCTTTATGGTCCAGGCGACAATAACATATCTAATTACGAAGACCTTCCTATATATATAACTTCTGATAAGGCTGTCGGATATATTAGGAATTCGTACTGTGTTTTTAAAGGTAGCTCGTATAAATTTAAATGATTTGTATTATCATAATAATATATTTTATACTTAATTATTTAATTTAAATAAACTTCAAACGACATATTATTTCAAACTTATTTTATTTAATGTATTGTTTACGCATTAAAACATACATACACATATACATATACAAATATGAAAATTTTAACAAGAAAATTCGAATAAAAATTACCAGCTTAACTACAGAATAGAAAGTGTAATGTGCGCAAATTATAATCTTCGTTGCTTGTTAATTACTTAATTATTTGTGTTGTCTCTTCAGTGTCCTCTTGAATCTTGTATAATTATATATATATATACATATCGTACTACAAAAGTTACCACTTTAAGTTTCAGTTTTTTCACCGAATCAGCTTAATTTCGGTTCGGTCACCACGCCCAGCACTAGAACGATTAACCAACTCTATCACTCATGCGCGCAATCTTACGTTTGCCTTAATCGTATTCTCTCCATTTTTCAAGTGCTCTATATAGAACTATTCTAACAAGGTTTTTCGCACTGTCTATTCGATTTCCGACATATCACAATATCCTTATGCAATACACACCGTTCGAATACCTTCTCAAACGATTTATAATAAAATCAAATTCAATGATACTTCGAATATCCCACTCAAATCTTACCCATTCTTATCTTCTTCAAGGAACAGACCCTCCAATTTGTCCCTTTTGCCAAGTGTCACAACTACTTATACCACACATACTAACATCCTGTCATGCTCTCACAATATTTAGAATCCAGCACAACCTTCCTCCTTCCTTACCTCAACTGTTATCTTTCATTGAACCTTTTCAGCGCCCGTATTATCAAATAATAATAATAATAATGATTAATTATTATAAATAAAAATTCTTAATTATTTTTTTTTTAAAGAAATTAGTTTACATAAGTGGAATACATACGACGATCGTCATAATATATACATATAAACACACAAGATAAATAAATATACATTAAAAGTATTAGATAAATTATTACTGCTTATTTTCACTACTTCAAATCGAAATAGAACAAATTCCAACGAAGATAATTTTAAATTACTCGGTACAAAATAAAGATCCGCTATAACGTATTTACTAAGTTAAAACGTGAACGGTTACTTATTGGTGAATGAAGAATGCCCGAATTTATTTACAACGTAATGTACTAATAAATTTTGTAATTAATAAACAAAATAAAAATAAAAGAAGATGCAGTTGAATAGGACATTTTATCCGAAATTACAAATATTTAACAGCAGTAATTGAAGGGCGAGTAAATGAAAAAAAAAGAGGTCACAAAAATTAGTTTGAACTAGCGTGGAATGTAGTGATTGTTTAAAAAATAAACAATAAAAAAGCAGTTAAAATCACTAAATAGATTATTGCGCATATTGTTTTGTATTGTTTACCACATTTTTCATCGGATTAGTTTATGATCAAATATCTACTAATTCTATACAGATTATTCTTAAACAAACAGAAAAAGTAGTTTGTACTGGTGTGGAATGTAACGATTTTAAATAAATAAACGATAAAAAAGCAGTTAAAATCACTAAATAGATTATTATATAGATCGCTGTTGGCTGATTGCGTTGTTTATCACATTCATCATCGGGTTAGTTTAAAATTAAATATCCGTTATATTTCACATTACTTTTCTTCATAATATTGTACATATAGATTAAGTATTTTCTTACATTTCATTTTTGTTGTTTTTATTTTTTTTTATTTGTGTACACTTGAAAATGACTTAATAGCCGAAAAACTTAGTGTCGTTTAATACAAATTCCGTGATTTTAACCATTATTTCTTTTATTATTTACAGAAAGTAGCGCTGTCCGAATTTTAAATAATAACAGGTTATCATTCTTCATCTAATTTAAAGCATTTAGTTTCGGTGTAGGCGACATAATTTATGTATGAATACATGAGAATGTTTAAAGCAAATACACGAGCTGAGGAATTTAGAACGAAAAATTGCACCTTTTATGTATTTTACATAGAAAAATAAGTTAAATAATCGTATAGGTGTGTGTGTGTTTTTCAATGAAAATTATCTAACGTAAATGTTGATTATCTCCAATATATTTTATTTTCAATATATATATATATATATATATATATATATATATATATATATATATATATATATATATATAAAAAATATATATTATAGGCCATGTTGTTATCAACGGTTCCTTCGAAGAATTTTTCGGATCAAATGGACAGACCGTGTATCGAACTTAGAAGTGTTGTTAAGAGTATCAACTCTTTCAATAGAGCAACTGCTCGACGTTTGAAATGGACGGGACATGTATTTCGCATGAATCCATAACGCATACCGAAAAGAATGATATACGGAGTTCTAGAAAATGGATGCAGGCCGCTCGGGAGACCACAGTTACGATATAAGGACGTGGTAGCTGCAGATCTTAATAAGATCGGCATCAAGCCGAAAACAGACCAATAGGAAAATACAGCTCAAGATCGAAAGGCGTGGATAAAACTGGTGACCGAATGCGTGGAAGCTACTGTTCGCACAAAAAAGAAACGCGCTTTACGAATCTGCAATGATGACATCCGATGTCAACTATGTGATTTCCAAACGACACATCGCATCGGGCTTGTATCTCATATGCGTCATAAACATCATTGATTGTCATTCAAGGGGTCCTCCTACTCGTTCGCGAGTAACGAGAGATTATTTTTTATATATAATATATATATATATACACACACACAAAATGTTGTGATAAATCTGATATACACACTAACAATTCACTTATTTCTTCATTTGTACATTTACATTTTTATATGTAGAAAAATGGCAAATCAGCCTATAGGAAACGATAGCTAATTCATAAGATTGAGACAAAATCGATTCTTCGGTGAAATGGGGTCGAAATAAAAACATGCAAAAGAAAAAGTTTGGATAAAAAACAGTCACGTGTAATTTTGTACAGTATATGCGACCGGGTTATAAATTATATGCGTACATTGATGTGTCTGTGTATGTGTGTGTATGTGGGTGTGGATACATTCAAGGCGATACGGTTATTTGCCAAAATTTATACGGCGAAATGTTAAATAAATATACATATGAAAAGAGAAATGCACGTGACTTGCTGCAAATTAGCCCCGAAACAATAACGTTAAAAGTCGACTGAAAAACAGACAAATTTTCCATTCTACACGGTTTCCTATTGATCGCGTGTAAAATTAATTATATTACACCACCGACGTATAATCTCAGAGAATTAAATTTTAATTACAGCCTAAAGAAATTTATTTCATTATTTTAAAAAGGCAACACTTATTATATACACGTATTAAAATTAAAGTTACTGAACATATATAAATGAAAACTAGTTCACAATGCCGTGGTATGGAGCATATTTTGAAAATCTTAACGATATGGACATGGATGAAATAAACTATATTAGATAACGTTGTTAACTGTACACAGAATTAACACGACGTATATGGAGATCGTATTGAAATATGCCTGCGAAACGTGGACTATTAGCAATAGCGTAGTAACCTCATATGCACTGGAGTATTTATGCTTCAATGACAACTACCAAATCCTTTTTTTTATACAGAACACCACAAGAAACTAGAACCACGACCACATAGATTCATGTTCCATAAATATAACTGGGATATATATTGTACAACGTACCGGGAAAAAAAAAACACACCTCAGTCAGTGCAGAATAATACACAAATATTAATGGAAACAATATATAGTGCTCTTCCAGAGACAACTCGGATAAAACAACCCCATAGACTTCCATGGAGTGCAATGAAATACAAAAAGTCATACATAAACGGGCATATAGAAAATATAAAGCATCTGGACTAATATCAAACCTCACCCATCTCAAAAAATATCGTGCCTATATGTTCATCTCTCATTCGAGAAAAAAAAAACCGAAAGGTTTGGAATCTCTTTGTATACTCAATCCCACAAAATATTACAAACCACAAAGCATTCAATTCGCTGGTTGGTACTAACAGAACATCGCCTACCATCTCTCTCAACATTAACGGAAAAGTAACGTAAACTTTGTACGTTACTATAATGAATTATTAAAAGTTTTCTCAAAAATTTATCTCCAAGAAATCTAAATTCCAACAAAAACTTATAGCCCTTTCACTGAGGTCGCAAGCACCTGTAAGTAAATAGCCCATTTTCAATTGATGAACTGAACTTTCAATTAAACCATCCATACATACTTCTAAGATCGCGCTTAGTCCAGATCCTATTCATTTTTCATGTTAAAATGCCGACCTCCTCCCGCTAAGCATTCCCTCATGCAGAACTAGAAACATTGTTCCAGTCTTAAAACAAAATTAAAAAAATCCATCTTTTCAAAAATGTTACAGACCTATCTCCTTACTAAGTGTCCTGTACAAAACAATTAAAATGTGGTACACAGATGACTTTATCCATTCTTGAAAAAAATCATTTCTTTTCTATTATACAAGCCAAAGGGCACTTGGTCAGCAGTCAGTATTAACAAGCCTACTACAATGGCACATCTCGACCATATACAATCGCCAACGACATAAATGTGCATTGTTTTCTTCGATCTTATATCTGCCGGAATAGATGGTAACATGGGCAGATACATACACAGTTTCTTAAAAATAGAACGTACCAAATTAAAATTAGCTCGTCCATATCGAAATTCATCTCAACAGAAAATAGCATTCCGCAAGGCCCTACTTTAAATACAGCATTGTTCATAATTTATATAAATGACGTATTCGTCCGTCTTTCGGTTGTTTTAGAAGCGAATCTTGAAATTTATGCCAGAAAGCAGCCTGAAGAACCTTATATGAATGAAAATGATGTAGCAAGTATTGTGAAACGGATCGCATAAACCATCGATAATTGGAGAAGAACTATAATCATGGATAACTATTTTTCTTTAGTAGTACCAGCAAACGATCTATATGCTAACCGTAGGCACACAATGTTGGTAAAAAAGTATAAGTGTAGAATTTACATTTCCACAGACAGTTAATTTGGTTTTGAGTGGGTTCAAAATAAACATATTGTTGTATCCTACATAACGAAGAAAGTTATCCACACTTAACAACGTATGATTTCGATTCGATCGAGAAAAAAAAACAGAAGCTCCAAATTATTAGCTTCTAAAATTCCGAAAGGCGACGTGGATATGATTGATAGTCTCAAAAGTGAATATTCTATTAGTAGAACGAGCCGCTATTGTCCATTGACAGTATTCTAATCACTAACGAGTACTGAAGAGATAAATATTAAATTCTTCATGAAGTCAATTCGCAAAAAAGATATCTGATTCGGCACGGAATCTTGTGCATCCTCACATGGTAAAAGAAAAAGGACGAATAACAACCAACCTATTCAGTTTTATCTTGACTGCTGATGCTATAACTTAGTTATTAATATAAATTATGTAATAACATACAATATAAATATAATTTCATATAACGTCGAATTTTGGAAAACACCTTCAGATAGGATATAGAATAAAATAATCAAAAATATATTTCCTATAAATCCAAAATTTCTTCAACGTGTTTCTTTTATTTTATTTTTTTCCTTTCGCCGAATGTAATTTTGTAACTGGTTAAGGTCGGTTAAATTATCATCGTCATTAACAAATTATTTGTAATTTTCACCGAATTTTCGACTAAGGCGGATTATACTAATTGTTTCGAATCTTTTTGTTATTCTAAAGAGAACATTGAAAACAGATCAACAGAGATCCCTCATTTTCTCTTCATTCTTGAGAAATTTATAACTAAAATGATGGCGCATTTTCGTCGAAAAATGCGGGCTAAGACGAACTACGTCGCATAAAGTAGACATCTGTTAAAATGTTGAAACTTTCTCGCTGGAATTCTTTCACAATCGAGAAAGGTATAAAACAAAGATTAAATTTCGACGAATTTAGAGTAATAAATATGTTAGAAGAAACGCACAAACTTAACACCTAGAAGTACTAGAATTCGAAGTTGGAAGAAAATATTTAAAAAGCTAATCGGCGCAACTATATCAATTTCATACTAATTTCATTCACGACTATAGATAAATTCTTGACTGGAGCTATAAAGGTCTTTAGCGACATTATGAAGAATTTTAATATCTGTTATCCCGTTATAGTCGTTCAATTATACGTTTAGGAAACTCACTTTACAGCGCAATTTTAAATTTGTACGATTATTTACAATTAATAATGGACTAAAGCGGTATAACTGTTCGTGGACTGTTATTGTAGCAGCTAAAAATGATATATATATCATCGAGAAATTTATCTACAAATTAATTTACAAATTATTGCAGTTTGCGTCAAACTTAAATACTGTGTTACAATACGCTGTGTTTATCTACTAGTCAACGAGATCATTGATTTGAAGCAGTTGTTATATATTGTTAAACGATTACAGACGCCTACGATACTCACAGGTGATTTCAATGCACACAGCGCAACGTACGGAAGTCAGTATACAACTTTAAGAGGTAAAACCATGGAAAATTTTCGAATCTAGCCATGTCGTCTGCAGCGATTAGGTGTACATTACAAACATTACCTAGCGGAAAGTGATCATTATACCCCATCTTCATTAATAGAATTACATAAAATTCACAGTAATATGAACGCACTAATTTGGAGAAATATAATCAACCCTGTATGCCACTCTTTAATAAAAGTCAACATCGAGCATTTTGCAACAGCCTTAAGATAAAGTTTAGATAACAGGAAGTAGTTGAAATTACAAAAGGTTTTATGAAAATCACAAAGCTTTTTGCATATTAAGCCATCATCGAGTGAACATAAAAAAAATATAAAAATACAAATGTATACAAAATATAAAATGTAAAAATACTAGATATACAATTTACACAAAAATTAACAAATTAAAAAAAAATGTGGTAAACGACACAATCCACAATCAGAAATACAAAATTTGTATTATCTTTAGAAAAATGAGAGCTAAAATTGCCTTAATAATACAATTACTTCTAAAACATCACCCGCAGAAGCCTCGAATAAGATTAGATCTATTGAGCTTCCATCAACAATTATCACCAAAAACGACGAATTACTTGCTAATATCATAAAAATACGAGTTACGTTGCTCGCTTAACACTTCTCAGCTCCTAATAAATATGTACACATTAAACACATCAATTCCAATATTGAAGATAGAATAAGAACCGCACAACCAATAAAATGCACGATGTAATAAATAAAAGATGCTCAACAGCTGTAGAAATCGAATGTTTTCACATTAATATATTTTAAAAGTTGCTGAATAAGTTACACTCATACTTTTAAAACTGGTTAAAAACATGTGGATGGAAAGCTCCGCACTACTGTTGTTATACTATTACGAAAACGAGGCAAATATCCGTTTTTAGTGGACAATTATAGACCAATTTCTTTACCATCGATTCTGTGTAAAGTTATCGAGAAGATATATAAATAAAATATATTTTCACTTTTCATTTTTTGTTTTAAATATTTATTGTATGAAACAACACGTGCGGCACTCGAGACAATGAAATATTTTTTATAGCAGTTTATCGGTTAAAACGCTTATAGGTAGACATATTATACCCGCGTTGTCTTTACAGGTGTAAAACCTTTAATGATGAGTTTTACATTTAGAAATGTAATAATGAACTATAAACGTATACCACCGCATAGTTAAGAAGTACAATAATATATAAACCTATTGAAAAAGTGAGACGAAATTGCTGTTTCATTCTCATTTAATTTCTTGTATAATACTATCTCATTTACAGGCGTTGCTTTTAAAACGGCGTATATCGGCTCTAATACAAACATTCTACGATAATTTCCACTTGGCTTTACGTATTTTCAAATTTTTACAGACAATTGATTTTTTACAGGTTACTAGTTTTACTACTCCGTCCTTAATCATTTAGGCAAGGCCGATGACTATGTTGATGGATAAGTCAATAAAACGAGTACGCTTCGAAACTACTCGACTATATACGTATGTTTCATATATATATATATATATATATATATATATATATATATATGTATATATATATATATATATACATATATACAATTTTGCATAAACATTTTACTTTATACGCTGGAAGGTAATGGTTATAAAATTTTTATTTATTTACTGTCATTATTATTACTATTAGGCGTTGTTCGAAAATTGATAATAAAATCTAGGCACTTTAAAGGTTCTTTAAATTTTCATCTTAAAAAATATATAACTAAAGAAAAAAGCAAAAGTTTTCCTACAAATAATTTTTATAGGACTCAATTTCGACCGGCCTCTCCCGTGTATACTCTTTTAGTATTCGCGTAACAATACGAGATGATGTCACACTAGAGATGCATCACACGTTGTAAAATAAGCAATCGCCAACAATAAACTGTAAAGTGGTTGGTTACTCTTCCCTTCTCATGAAAAAAAAAACAATCGTACAGATCATGATTTATAACCTACGCAATACTTCTATGTTATATATATATATTTCATATTGCTAAGATTAAAACATTGCGTCAGATTTTAGTACAGCTAGACAAGTAGTGAAAATATATTCCCATCATTCACCAGCATATATTTGTTGACGGATATCGTCGCTGCTTAGGGCGTTTTAAATTAATCGCCAGGAAGCCGATAAAAAGGAGAAAAAATGAATAATAAACTGACCGTGACCTCCTTCGGGCCATCTTTACGCGAAATCACGTTCAGAATCGTGTGAAGATAAAAAGAAACATATTTATAGAAACGTTAGATAGATTAGAATGAAATAAAGGCAAATGTCGGAATGTTGAGGTCGGACACGTACAGCAAAGATGTCGACAAATAATATGGTAATCGATGATATTATTGCTTTTAGCTTAAGCCATAATTTAAATATATGCCCGCGCGTGTAAACACACACACACACACACACACACGATGAACTTTAAACCTATTATTCGTAAATATCTAACTAACGATCTTGTAAAAATAAGACGAATGATTTTTAAACGCGGAAGCGTAAGAGTTTTCGTGATGGTTTGCCAATTTCGCGCTTGGCTGGAATAATAATAATAATAATAAACATATTTCGCTGAAATCTTAAATTCGTCATAGATAAAATCTTTCTTACCGACAAAATTCTACAACGAACATTTTAAACGACACGCTAAATAATCGTTTCTAGAAATATCACAGACGAAATGCGTAGATTTTCTTAAGTCATCCCTATTAAGCTCGTTAACTGATTCGTTATTAAACTTACCGATACGTCGGCTATATTCTAACTCCTTAGTCAGGACGTCCACGATATTATTGGAATTTTATACTTTCTGGTGTTGACGTGAAATGTCTCAATTTTAAAAATATTTATATATAGAAATGTCGAAAAAAATTATCTACGTTTCGTCCAAGAAGCGCTATATTGTATTATAAACTCTGGTATTAAATGTATAAATTTATTGACAAAAATTTTATAAGAATAATAGGTTTAACTTTTTTTTATTTCGGTAGTTTTTAATTTTATACTTTTAGGCACTAGTACGAAAATTCCATCCATATGCCTGAACAAACTTTACATTTTCGATGAAAAAAAACACACAAAATTAGTCTATTTCCATGTATAGATTTACATATTACTTATCGAAATCTAGTTCATAAGACACTTTTAAGTCGTAATTAACAGAGTGCCAAGTTCGCAGTTCGGTTATTACTGCGTCTCGTCATAATTAACCGTTAAACTATACATGATTTCATTTTGTTGGTTTTTCAAGAACCACGTTTATGTACACCGGTTCCTTCTCATTTCCAGAGTTTAGCATCGTGTCTATATTCTAAGTAATGAGTTTGTATACCTTATGTTGTAGAAGAGTTATTTCAATATAGAAATCGCTACCGGTCAAAAATACCGATTGACTGTGTTGATGTAATAATTATTATTTCGCTTTTCATTGTCGTGTTTACTGAACTAACTCGATATAATTTTATAAAACAGTTGGGAATGGCTTTGGTAACACCTGAAATGAAACGGAGATTGCAGACGGCAGGTACGATTATGTATGAGTCGCGTATTAAAGATATATGAATGTTATAACACTGAGAATGGAGCAAGTACAAAACTGTCACGCGGAATGACAGAAAATGTCGGTCGAAAAATGAACGAAAAACGTTCACATGTCTAATATGCAAGACATATGTATGGAATGTACAAGACGTTTTTGTAGTAAGGACTGTGTTGTCTAAAAATATGCATTCAAAATAATAACATTGCACGTTTTTACATAAATATGTTGTTTTTCAATATTTTAAATTTTTTACGTTTGACCAATATTAGTTAACAATATCTTACAATTAAAAATAATATTTAATCGCCTTTTATAGATAATGTTTAAAACTTCGTAAAACGTTTATATTAATATACTTTTTTGGTACAATCACATTTAATTTTACTTCAAATTTATCGATTTTTTTTTTTTAAATGTACACAAATGTAACGAAATACGAAATTATTTTAGTATAAAATATTATTTTTAAAAAATTAGGTTTATTAATATTTTAAACAAGTCGGTCGAAATAACCGGTTGCCCCTGATAACACTTTAAAAACAGTAAGTCCGTGGTTAAGGGTTATCTTGGGAACGATGTGAAAATGCAAAAAAAAATTATAAAGGTGACGCCACTAAAGATTATTACGCTAAAAAAAAGGACAAGGCTATTACCGCCTTTCAGAAGGGGAAAACAACTTTAAAAAATATATCGTGGCTAAATCAGCAATTGTATTTTTTGCCGCACAATGACAGAATAGGATTATTAATAAATCTCAACCTGGGTAAGTAAAATGCATACATTACATTTTGGAGTAACGTGAGAATCACCTTATCTAACCGACGGTGTTTATTCTGGATGGTAGTTATACTTGGTAAGACTAGAGAAACATCCCGGAAATAATTCAGCAAAAATGTATTTCGTCTTCGCACTACGAACACTTTACCCTTTCGTCATTAGGCAAGTTTCCTATTTCAAGCAAACAATTAGAATACCTTTAAATTTTTTCCTTAATTCTTAAGTGGTAACTTCCACTTTAACGCTAAATTGAAACGTTTCAAATTTATAAATATTTATGTTGTTGTGAGAGAAAAAATAGGAATTGCCATATTTACATAAACGAGCAAGTGGTAGTCCAAAGTTAAGATTAAGATAGGAGAGAGCGCATGATAACGCAAAATTCTTAAAAATATTCACCGTTTCGAATAATGTTGATTATAAAAAATCAAAGCTATTTTTTTAAACTACCAATAGGCGGCACATCTCCACTTTTTTATATTTCTAAAAAAAATGTTTACCATACATATATATGTATGTATATGTAGGTATAGGATAAATGACCTACAAATCAAAAAACAAGATATCCGAATGTTACACTAACACAATATTAACACATACCAACACGCGATAATATTATGTTTCGCTCATTAGCACGAATTGTTTGATTCGCAAGCGGCACCGTTACGCCACGAAAACCATTATACATTTCACGCGGTCTTTTTAAGAAGTAAATGGAAACGTAGTTTTCTGTGATAGGGCTTGTAGAAATTAACAAATATCATGAACTCAGCCTTCATCGCATTCTTAGAATGGGTAACGATAAAATTCAGATTATTATACCGATAGTATAATCTATGAAAATCAACAATGAGGAGATTGTGCAAGCGGATTCAGTACGTTACGTTGGTACGATTATGGATAAGATGCATTGACGACTGCACGTGGCACAGACTAAACGAACTATTATCTCTCGTACAAAATTACTACATCCATTGTTAGGGCGGAAATCGGTTTTAAATTTAGTGACTAAACGATTCATCTACCTTTCAATGATCGCTCCAATTTGGTGTTACGGAATAGAGTTGTATGGGTACCTGTAAAAGTAATTTTCGAAGAATACAACTGCAACAGTCGAAGATACTTCGCACTATCACGTCCGCTAAAATATGATCTAAAGATTCCATATGTCAATAACATACACACTCAACAATAGACTAGATAACAGCAATACCATCATCCGCAGGATGTGCACAACATCCGCCAAGGTGCCTGAGAAGAAAGTGATGTCGTGATGATATTCCAATCACCCAATGGACTCCAGTTTTCCCTTTGTTTCCTCACACGTTATCGTGTCTTTTTATTAATTATTGCACTTGATTCCGATCCTATTACTTCTATCCTTCTTTCACAATGTTATGGTTCAACGGAAGCATCATATTAACACCTATTCTCTTATCCGGATCAGCTTTATTTGCAGCACTTGGAACTGTAGACTGTTTTTATTAAATACATTTCCAAATCATCTGCCATAAGGACGCATACGAATTCGCTCCTTTGACCAATTTGTGGGCCAATTAGTTTTTTTTTTTTTATTTCCTTGTGAGTCGGAATACACATGAATTGTTATCCATTCCTATAGAAAGTGTATTTCTTCTAGGATTTCGCGATCTTCTTGTAGGATAGGGTTGGCACAACATATAGTTCGGCTGTTATCTTTAATCGAGTCTGTTACAATGGTAAACTGTAATGCGCTGTATTTCCGTGTGTACACTGCATATCTTTCAGTGACGGCTGAGCAACAAAACGTTAGGTTTTCACTTTAACTCGTGTAGATAAATGTTTTCGTTCTATCAGTATAACATCGCACGCTATTTGGAATGCGCTATGTACACTTTAAAAGAGGATTTCCCAACGTCGATTTAAAAGACGTCATAATGTTTTGTTGTTCGTTAATTTTGGAGATTGGGCATAATTTTAAGATTTTTCAGTTTTATGATTCGATCTTATATATGATAATAATAATCAACATGTTTATGATTAAGTATTTTATTAATAATGGCTAATAATTGATCAAATTATGCCCATATGATCTAACGTCGTATACGATAGAATTGACTTATGCGAATTGACAAACAAAACTACCATGAATTAGTAGATAAATTATATCTAGTTACATAATAATTTAAAGATGAGAAATATATTTTTTTTTTTTTGATTTTTGGAAATTTAACGTCCCCAATTTGTGTATTGTTCGAGATTTGTCGTTGGAGTATATTAATAAACAGGGTGTACGCTCGTTCATATGTATGAATGTATGTAGATCTAACATGACGCTCCAAGTTCATAACAAGTCATCTTTTTAAAAAAATCCATTCCGATACATATGGAATAGTCCCTATTTATAGATATACGAATATGCAGACTATAAAAGATTACTATATTTTTTTCCGTACTAATAAACGGAATAGGGACCTCAATTAAAAAAAAAATAATGCTTACTTATTTCAACGTGTCATGTACTACAACACTGGCGGAACGTGCGACTGAAGAAGTAAAGAAAGAATAGAAATAGAAGTTTCAACGTTTGTTCATCGTCATCGTAAAATCTGGTAGGACCACGTAGATGTGACCGAACGAAAGAAAATTTCGAATATTCAACGAGCATCTGCCGTATGGGGTTTATCGCGACAAGATCAGCTAATTCATTTCCGTGGAAATCCTTATGACGAAGAATCAACGCGAATGTATGGGGGCAAGATTTTTTTGGACAACAACAAGATAATGTATTTGGCGCTGAAACTTTGAGTTAAGTGAAAGCGTTTCAGACAAGAGAGCAAGGATAAAGGGTCGACGAAGGCGAGAGCATTTGATCTAGATCGGATAACGAAATCAAAATAGCGAACAGTTCAGTTAAAGAATTGAAAATATATTTCAGCGTAGTAACGGTACCCGTGTGATCAGTAAGGACTGAGCAACCAATCGAATTTTTTTTAGAGTCATCTTTACGATTTACCAGCGACTAATTTAACTGTCTTCTATTGTCATTCGCGTTATTTATACTTACGAGCAAATTCAATTACAGTAACTATTCGAAGTGAAGACTATTTGAAAGTTGATTTCATTTTTTCTTGTATGATAGATTTTCAACCTTTATCGATTGTGTATGATTTTTTTTTAGAATAACAGACGCTTATAAATATTTATTTATTTATTTATTTATTTAATGAAGCCACACAACAGCTAACAGCCAATTATAGTGTAGGCTTATAAATAAATACAATGAATAATTTTTCTGAATTATAAAATTAAAAGTAAAAAAATGAAATACAAAAAAAAAATACATTGAACACATTCACCAGCCTCACGCCCATTAAACACACCAGAAAAACTACCGCATTCACAAGTCTCACATTCATTAAAACATACATCATTCACACCCCATTCACACAATCTTAATCGAAATAAACGGACGAATAATCTTCAACAAATTAATAAATACAATATGAACCTTAATGTATATACTACATGTACATTAGTAAAGGAACACATATACCAAACACCCACCACATAATAACAATCTAGAAACATTGGAATAGACAACAGCGAAACTCCTCATCGCAAAATATGTTCGGGAAGCAACTTATTAAAGAAATATCTGTTATCAATGTATATATCCATACAGGGAAATATGTTCAAAAGAGAATTATACAAGCGGAAAGCTGACGGCAACGGAGAACTTAAACCGAGGTTTGTTCGTGCACGCGGCTCACTAAAAAAACGATTCGATCGCCTATTTATTTGGTCTTGGTACAACGTAGGAGACGGTTGATGTTAAATACTCATTATTAACTCTACCGTTGCATACATCATGAAGAAACCTTAATTTGGCAATTTTCCTTCTGTAGTGTAAAGACCTCACATCCATTATATTTCTTAATATATCGTAATTCATATATTTACGGTAAATACCTGATAGACGGTAATATAGATATTTTAAAAATTTACACTGAACTTTGTCAATTAACCTAATATTACAATCTTAGAAATAATTCTCTGCTGGTTACGTTCGCTTTTTATATATATATATACTTATACTATTAAATTTTAAAAATAAATAACTACAAAAAACTCCGTGCTTCCGGGCACAGGGAAGAAACTTCAAGGCTTTTCCCCAAAAACACACTGATTTAATAAACTCACGATTTCCTACAAATTTCACAAACAAAACGAACGAGCTGTCCACTACACTTAACTTGACATGGCGATGACTAAAATGTTTTCGTTCTCAAATCTACGTCGCACATACAACCTTTGTGCAGCGAAGATTTCTACGAAATAACATATAGCCGTGCGCGCGCATGCGCCAGGGGAAGAATAAAAACAGGCAAAAAATGTTTACACACACACACATATATATATATATATGTGTGTGTGCAAAAATTCGTTACTTTGTTAAAATCTGCGCTGCCTATGTGCATATAAACCTTCGGCTAGCTCGCTCATTTTACACGTTAATTCCCCACATACAAAGCGCCAATAGAAGTTTCGCGTGAAAAAGCAATTTACCTCGAACATAATTTAATTTGGAAAATTCATCAGAACAAACAAAGAACAAAACCGCGGGATACTTCTGGTTGTCAACACGATACTTACTATCGCGTACCCATTGGCTCAAAAAAAAAAAAAAAAAAAAAAAACTAAACAGATAAATTTGTAAAACGACCGAAAACTTTTTCACAGAAAAAAAATGCTTTCTCAAAAATATACAAAAAATAAAGAAAATAATTTAGAAAAGTGTTCCTTTCCCACCAACAACAAAATTTATGCAACAATATCCGACAATAAATTATTGGACTATTACTATTACCGTCATCGTAATAAGAACGCTCGATAAGGTCTAGTTTTTGACTTATCTATGACATTACCACCAAACATACCGCGGCTAGACATTATAAATGTGATGTAACTAACGACAACATACATATATATATATATATATATATATATATATATATATATATATATATATATATATATATATATATATATTAAAGTATTTTAAAGGGTAGTGGTACACTAATTAAAACGATTGTAAATAAAACAAATTGTAAACAAAATGAGCTGATTAATAATAGTGTAGTAATAAAAAAATTATTATTATTCAGAATTAAACATATAAGGTTTACATACAGAAAACTCGTGCGTTATAATATTATTTTGTAGTTTGATTTGATTATTATTATTATGTAATGTATCATTATAATGCCATTTATTATTATTATAACATTTTAACTTCATAATATCATTCAGCTCGGCCTTTGTTCTTTACCGATCCTTTCGTCCGATTAATAAGATTATAAAAAAACAACTCGAAAAGAATAATAATAACAATGAAAATACAACGCGATAAATGCCAACAAAACAAAAAATAATAATAAAAATAAAAAAAGTTTGACAGACTTTTCTCCCCTAAAAGCAGACATCCCCGTATAGATAGCAAAGCCATTCTTGAAGATGACACCACAAACACACACCCATATATATATTATACATACATACATATATATAATATATATATATAGTATCGGAGATAAGCGCCTACTTCCCAATTTTTGTTTGTCATTTTAATACTTTTTTCTTTCTCGTCATCGAAAAAATGCGATACCACCACAAAAAAAAAATGAAGCAACGAGCTGATCTCAAAAAAAATTTGCAATTTAAATTAACCTTTCCAAAGTCGATATTTATACTAGGGCGGCTGTAAGACAACGTCAAATTTGGACGCCTTCAGCGGTTACTACTACCGTAACGAATTAAAAGTAGTGACAAATACCGTTTTAATCCGCAAACGGATAAGATGATACGTACAGAAACGGGGAAATTGATTAACGACAAATTTTCGAAAAGTAATAAACGTCTAAAAATAGTTTGAATTTTATAATTTTCCCGATGCGATATTTTTATTTTTATAATTGCTTTTAAGAGAAGAAAAGATGACATTCAATTACTTCGTACATAATGCGACATAAAACATTCCTAGCTTAGAGTATCGATAAAGTCTAAATTACAAAATTAACTTAATTTTTAGAAAATATGAAATTATTTATTCGCCGCTATAACGAGATTTCATAAAACTCCCCGAGGTATTTAAAATACTAACTGTAATTTCAACATATTAGTTAAGTCTCGCATTATGGTTTTACGACATAAGAAGGTTATTACTAAGTTAAATGAAGTAGTACAATTCAAAATGCAGTCGTTAAAACTAATTCTTTTTTAGATACGCGTGTATAAATCAATGGAACGTTAAAAGGTAAATATGGACATTACGAGATTAGATTTATCTATGACGACCACGTACATAAACGACATACAGAGAATTAATTTTAAAAATTCAGTCTATCGTATAAAGCGTAAAACAATAATTTCAGTCTATCCTATAAAGCTTTAAAAATAACCGATCGAACACCGGGCGAAAGAGTATAATAGAAAGTTTCAAAATTGTTTATCAACTCAAAAGTTTAACTACACAAAAAACACTTTACGAGTTAATCGGTTTTTTTTTCTTTAATTTTCCCGTTGTTATTTTACTTTTATTGTCTTTATTATTTCTTTATTTTTTTGGTAAAATCATTCATTTGTATTTAGCTGCTAAGATAGCTTTAAGTAGGTTAATTTTTGCATCATATATATATATGTATACTGAAATCCATTAAGAAACTAGGCTGCCCGCCAAAATTTGTTCGAATGCTTTCCTTACTACTTGAAAATAACACAGGCACTGTATTTATACAATTCCGAATAAACACAAGAGTCAAACAAGGTTGTGTGTTAGCTCCGACACTTTTCGCGGTGTATATGACATTTATACATACATTTGCACTCAAGAAACTAGGCTCCACGAACATAATAAAAAACAGTAGATTCGATGGGGGTTTCTTCAACTTACAGCGGTTCTGTGCTATTTCCAAATGCTCGCAAGCAGGAATTTCAGATTTCCAGTACGCGGATGATTAATTTGCAGGAATTGTAGAATATATTGCAGTCGTTAGAGATGGTCTATAATAAATTTGGTTTAACCATAAATGAGAAGAAAACTAAACTACTAGTGCAACTATCACCTTCAAATAAAGGAGAACGCGAACATGTGCTTAAAGTAAACAATACTGCAATTGAACAAGTGGATAGCTTTAAATATCTTGGAAGCATATTAAGTAACAATATCAGTCTAGATAACGAGATAAACGGCAGAATACAGCTGCTTCAGCCGCTGTAAATAGGCTAAATAAAAGAGTATTCCATAACAAACAGATTCTCTTGCCAACCAAGCTGACAATTTACAAAACTGTAATATTACCAACGTTACTCTACGGATCAGAAACCTGGGCTCCATACAAAAAAAAAAAACAAGCATTCCACCAGTGTTCATTGCGCAGAATAGTGCGTGTCCGATGGTAAGATCGTGCGTCAAACTGTGACATTTTACAGCGGGCAAATTGCCAATCTATTCAACTGTTGATTTACAAGAAGTGTCTACGATGGGCCGAACACGTTATAAGAATGGGTAAAAACAGGATTCCCAAAAAGATTTTCTATGGTCAACTGTTGGATGGAAAGCGTCATATTGGACGTCCGCGGTACAAAGACTTCTTGGGGAAATATTTAAAGATTGCGATATAGATCCCAAGAAATGGAAGAAAGTAGCAATAGATAGGAAAGGATGGAAATGTGCAGCTACAAATGGCCTATAATGTGCGGATAAAAAAGCTCAAATCGTGGCAGATAAGAAAAAACGTAATCGCGTTCTCAGGGAAAAAACAATATCCAGCAACACTGGCACCTTCAAATGTAGCGTATGCAGAAAGGATTATGCTAGAATCGGGCTACTTAGTCACCTCAGGACACATCAAAACGGATGGTACTCCATACTCGGACACGAGTGGATTAATGATGATGATATCTTCTTCAATGCCATGATATCGATCTTAGGCTCATCCATTGGCAGACTTCATTAATTCCCTATACACGTTCCTATCTCGAGCTGTGTGAAACAATTCTTCAACGCTGCAGTTTGTCCGTAAATTTTGGAACCAAGACATTCTTCTTCGTCCAACCCTCCTTTTTCCTTCTACCTTCCCCATTATTATATTCTGTAAAAGTGTCTATTTAGGTCAACGCATTGCATGACTGAAATATTCAATTTTTCTTCTTTTAACAATATCAAGCAATTCTTTTTCCTTTCTCATTATTGAATAATATCGGCATTTGTGCGCAGCCCTGTCGTACACCTTTTCCTGCTTTGAATTCATCCAACAGTTTAACATCCCTGCCTTATATATATATATTTACTTTTCTCGATTTGACTAAAGATGTCATTTAGCAATACTTTCGACAAAAAAAAAACAGTAATAAAGGAGAGAATATGGTCACCCGGCAGTTGCGACTGAGAGTTTAGAGCTTTTATAATATCCGCAGGAGTAGTTCTGTAGTTAAACTAAGAAGTGTAAATACACATACGGAGTACTTAAGTCTTTATACATACGTTAGTTAAGTACACACACCTTCGTTGTTCATAATATTCTATTTAAACCTGTTCCATATCATTATTATTATTATTATTATTTGAATATTTATTCGTCGAATATAATCGCCCAATTCTAGTCCGAGACCGATTTTAAATTTGCGTCGTAAATACTAGATGAATATTTTAATCCGCGTTAAAATCGTCGTTCAATATTATCTCGGGTAGTCACTTTGGACTAATAATCGGACTGACTAACACGCGTTATACTACTTGTTGCGGGCATTAGTAATGGAAATCCCCAATTGAAAATATAGAAATAAATCGATGAATAAAAGACGAAAATAACAACGCAGATGTCCCTTTTTATGTGTGCAGCGTAAGCTTAACTTTTGACGTGTAAAGTTTAATACTCACGTACCGTCTCATTTCAACTTTAACGTTTAGACGCAAGCTAATGAAGGCTGTAGGTACGATTTTAATTTTAAAGGATACCAGCTGTTCGTCGACGTCCGAATATTCCGTTGTTGATGTTGTTAATTGTTGTCGAAGTAAAAAGCAGGTGTTAAGTAAGGTAGTTTATATACGTTTCCGGACTTTTACCTAAAACGCATGTCGTCGTCAGCCTTTAAGTTTACACAACTTTTAGTTAACACCGATGTATAACACACGCACACAACTGTAATAAAAGTATATACGATGTAAAAAGTTGTTGCTTTCATGCATACGTTGCACAATAGATTAGAATTCCTATTTAGCCGATCAAAACGACGCTGATTGTTAAAATTATAATGATAAAATACCAATAACAACGATAATTGTTATAGAAACGAATATTTTATCAGATCTAGATCGGTTCCTTTAATTACCAAAGGTTGAGTTTTACCTGTTTACCTGTTTTATTAGTTTTTAGCGTTTTTCATTCGGTTCCGATGGATGCTTTAAGCAGTAAATAGACTGTTTTGATGTTATTATTTTTATTTGATTTAATTTTTACACAAATATTTAAAACTGTTACACACGTTGGGAAAAATTAAAACAGAATTTATACGTTTTACAATAAATTAAAGGACGATTTTTGAAAAAAAAAAATACACATTTTTCAGAGGAAATATTTATTCTAACTTGTCCCGAATGTTTAATGTGACCACATACGTCTCGTTCCGAGTAGGACCTACTCTTTACTCCGTCTCGATATCCCCGATAGAAGCTTCCGGACACAGAATTGTCACGTTTTTAGTTTCAACCATAGACGATGTTTAATTTGGATGAATTAAAAATTGCACGAAATTAACAGAGTCTCCGAAAGCGTCAAATTTTAGCAGAGTTGTTTATTCCGTATGCACGAGTGATAATTTATTATTTATTCCTACTCCTTACCGTCCACGTGATCCGTCATTGACTCGTGTTGTTTGTCATTTATTTCATTCGCGCGTTTCTGCGATTGTTTGTGATTTCAGTTTCAGCGAGTTCTTGATTTTTATAAATTTTCACTAATTTTTAACTATCCTACATCTCAAAAATTGTAATCATTTAAATGTTTCAACCTTTTCCATAAATGATTTTGATTTTACTTTTTATAAGAATATATCATCCATCTTGTCAATACAAATGAAATCAGTCCCGGTAAATACGGTTAAGAAACTTTGTTAAATTTTCACGTAATTTAAACCATATTAATGATGCCAAAAATATTATTTCTAGCTGTTCAGAATCAGATAAATTGAATTATATCGTCTGTAAATTTAATGATCATTTATCTAAAATCGTCAGATTATTACAAGTTGACATCACCGCTCCTAGATTTGAAATGGTTAAAAATTTAATTAAATAAGGAAAAAAATAATAAATGTAGGGATAATTATAAATACTTTATTCTATCTAGCGTTCTTAAAACACTTAATATACATTATAAACAGCTAATTGTCAAATCTAAGTTAGATTGCTGGCGACAATTAGTACAAAATTGTACTGCTTGAGAGCGACCCTACACATTTATCTTCAATAAGAATAAATAATTCCCGATATAATTGACAGTGATAATAATATTGTGAGTTCAAATTCATTAAAGTGTATTGCCTTCCTCGATTATTTCTTTCCTAAAATTACTGACACTGCACTTAAATCAACTGTTGGCCACTTTCCTCCTTATAATTCTGATCTTGTCATCTCTATTGTTCAAAACCTGTGCAATAAGAAAGTGGCGTCATCGGATAAAATTACGAATAAAATCATCAAATACCTCAATGCTAACTTCCCTCAATTAATCATAACTATTATTAATAAATGTATTTCCTTGAATATTTTTCTCTAATATTAAACTTCTTCAAACGCTTTTGGGCAAAGTGCATGAAAAGGTTATTAATAAGTTCTTATTTGAAGACGTTAGTGGTAAAAACATGTTTCACCAGAATCAGTTTGGTGTTCGTAGGGGTTTTTCTTCTGAGGATGCCCACTACAAGCTGTTTTCTGGTGTCAAACAGTGTTTGCATTCTGGCTGTTCTACAGTTGTCATCTCCTTGGATATTAAATAAGCTTTTGACAGCTGTATATAGTCACTGTTGACATTCTTGTCAAAAATAATTTTAATCCGTTTATCGTTAACGTAGTTATTAATTATTTTAAAAAATTTGCATATGTTGACATTTCAGACTTCATTTGTAGTAGGAAGCTAAGGTGTGTAGTTCCTCAGGGTTTTGGCTTGGAGCCCACTCTTTGAAATATTCTATACTCAGAGATTCATCGTCTTATGAACGAGTTTATTCAACACACAAATAAAACATTCGAATCTTATGCAGATGACCTACGCATTTTATGCAAAATAGATAAAAATTATACAAATGTCAATTTATTATGTTTGGTAGGCAGCGATTCGCATAATCTATTAAACCTTTGAGATTGATCTCTTGGCCAGCCAATTTCCCATACATATAAATTAAAATACTTAGTTGTTATAATTGATCATAGGCTCTCTTTCCTCCCTCACATTGAATTTATTCCTACGAAATGCCAGGTAATATATCATAAACTTAGGAGATTACAACCAAATACATATAGCTTAAAGTACAGGGAGAGGCTCGTCTTATATAAAGAACCTGTCCAATCTCTTTATGTATACGGCTTGCTCATTTATATTAATAATAAGACGCTTTCTGTTTTGAATAAACAACAGAGAAAGTTTCTTTTAAGTGTGTCATGCCTGTATAGAACCTGTACCACGTCTGCTGCCAACGTAATTTCTAATATTATCCCCCTGGATTTATTTATAATTGGTGCTTCAATCATCTCGGAATTCCGGGTGGTTGGAGATTTCACCAACGTTTCTAATTGGTCTTTTCTCAATTCTGACTTTTCTAGTCTGAGAGATCAAGCTAGTATGAAATTTGTTTTAAAAAAATGGTTAACAATTCTATTATAAAGACTTAGCAGGAGAGATGGGATAGCTTATACATTACACCATTTTATAATGTAGATTAATGATATTTTCCAAATTTTTATTCAATGTTTTTGTACATATTGTATATTAAACGTAATAGGTTTTTAAACATTAATGTTTTATTATCGTTAATAATATCTTTAATTTTTCTGAATTCCTTGTACATAGCATTTCATTTACTCTTTAGTTTAGAGCGTTGATATTATTTTCGATAACTTTTTTGTTCTTTTATTATTTTTGTATGTTTCTTATTTATTTTTATTTCATTATTATAATAATATTATTCTCAAAGCACAAACTCTTTCACACACATCCTGATGGCTTATATGACTATGTTTCTCATCCCTTAACCATCATATACATTAAGTTACACTTGTATTTACATGTATACTTTTCAGCCGTACAACACTTACACAGTTATTTATTAAGTATTCCAGTTCCCTGTACCTTTAATCTCGTAACTTTTTCAAATACATTTGCCCCATTGCGTAATTGCGGAATGGGGAAACATATTTAAAAAAAAAAATATCTAAATGTTTCAATAGAAAATCTTTAGGGGAAATACCACACTAATCAAACATAATAACTTTTGCATTTTAATAGAATATATTTTATGCATGTCCGGAACAAATGCACCAGTAGAAAGAATATCTTCTTTGATAAACAACTATATACATCAGAAGGAAAAAAACTCAGCTTTAATTGGCTGTTCTTAAAGCTATGTGGATAATAAAGGTGAATTTAAAAAAACTGCCTATTATTTTTATAACAATAATGAGTATAAAACATTATTTTTTATTGTGATAATATCTCTGTCACCGCAATTTTTACAGTCCCGTTCCGAGTAAAATAAAAATGGTCACTTTACGAATAGTGTCATCAAGATACATCGAAAGCCAGAAGAAAAATGTCTCGAAGAGTTAATATATGTCAGTGATAGAACAAGACATGTACAAAGAGTTGGCAGAGGTATCTAAGGACAAAGACGAAACTGATATATTAATCTCCAAACATCGATTGGACATGAAATAGAAAGAAGAAACATTTTTCGTTTTCTAATAAATCGTCGAAATACGATCGAGTCAATTGATTTAAAATCAACGTTTAGAAAATATAAATATGTCAAAATTTATAATTTTTCAGCAAAATATGAATGAACTTATATCTTCTTGAAAAAATAACACGATTTTCGGTTAAAATTTGATTCATCACACGTGCATCGTTTTGATATAAACGACCGAGCAAACGCGGAATTTTAGTTTTAATATGTTCGTTATAACACGTTTCTACATTATTATTTATATTATATTATATATCTAAAAATAAAGTAAGTAGTTACTGAAAAGAATTGACAAGATGTAACACCGTAACATATACATGCATACATATATATATATATATATATATATATATATATATATATATATATATATATATATATATACATATATATATTAGAAGGAGTGGGTGGTATAACCGACTGAAAAGTGATAATAACGATGACTAAATGAACACAAATAATGGTGTACGGGACCATAAAATTTCAAATAGAAAACTTTACTGTTTAGCGAAATTCTTAATATTATACGTCAGCACGTAATTTATAATAAAATGGAATGCAGTTACTGGCGAAAGTTATAACAAATTTATTTATAATATGTATTAGAGTGTACGAGTAACGAAATAAATTCACAATGACCAATAAAGTAAACACAAAGAATGTGTAACTGCGAATATCAAAATAAAATATAAAAACTGAAACTAATGACACACACACATATATATATATATATATATGTATATATATATATATGCAACGCATAATTACACAAAAGCAGCATCTCCCCTATCGGGAGATTGCACACCGCAAAACATATATTGATATTATGGCTGATTCAATTAATCGAGAAAATTCTTTTATTCCTATATTAATTCCGTTTCCTACCTGTAGGAGCCTTTCTTCAAAATTTTACCTTACGCTACTAATAGGCTGAAAATCCCGTACACTCGTATTCTGCCAAGGATATATATTTTTTTTTTGTCTCATTTATTATCTCCACTGATCTCAACCCGTTGATTTCGCAATTTTCGTCTCGAAGGTTGACCACCTCATCTATCCAACACACAGTTTTGACGGTGTTGATTCTTGTTTCGCAGTTTGCATTTAGGCTAGGTTCAGATGAATAGATATTTTAATCGAGTTCAGATAGCGAGCGGTTAACGCGTCTACATTGTCTACAATTGTTCGTCGAGCACAGTCTGCTTCGGTCGAGAATATAAAATGAATATAGAAGAAGCTGTAATTTTATGATTACATTACAGAAAAAAAATATAAAAATGTATTACTCTTTTTTTCTTGCCCGTATCATTTTCAATGCTGAAAAATAAAACTATTTTTTCCCACGCCTTTCGCATAAAAACTTATTTTTGGAAGAGTCCGAAGTTACATCCGAAATTGCAGGCCTTTTTTCTACTCATCAATTAATTCAGATACGTCAATATTTTCCCATTCCATCATTTAAAATTAAATACAAAAAAATATTTCTTAACGAAAACACTAACCAAACATGTATACAGAGAGAAAGTCAAAACACAGAAAACAACTAACATAAAAATGTAACTCCAGTTAGAAACGCGCGGTCAAGTGAACGGTGTCCTATTATTGGTATTTCAAAACGCGCGTTGACGCGCGCTTAGAGATCCAGGTTTTTGTTTCTGCGTTGGCGTTCATGTGAACACTTGAACAGTCCTATGCTTACTACTAAATATCTAGACGTATCAATTGAAAACGCGCGTTAAACGCGCTTTCATCTGAACCTAGCCTTATTGTCCAAGTTTCTGGCAAATACAGACACGGACGAGACGTAGTAACGCAATATTCGTTATACGCCAGTATATATATTTATGCATATATATATATATATATATATATATATATATATATATATATATATATATATATATATTTATGCATATATATATACACACAAATAAATATGAACACATATGCTATACAAGACAAATTTAAGTAATAATAATTCACGGATTTAGTTAAGTTTATTTAAACAGCGAACTTTTAAAAGGTAAACACCGTAATATTATATGCGCGAGCTTCGATGTCGTATATGTAAAATGTAATCCATTCTTTCCATGAATCTTAAATGTAAATAATGTTTTACTAGTAGTCGTCAAATGCATATATATATATATATATATATATATATATATATATATATATATATACTTCTTTAAGAACGTAACTATATCCATACGCAGATGCGCGCATCTGTAAACTCGTGTATAAATAAAAGGAACCGTAAATCAACTATTATTACTATTGTAATTTTTCCAATTCTCGCTATTTGGGACATTTCAATATGGAAAAATGCAAATGTTCTAATGCAGTTACATCTCGATTTCTAAAAATGTTGTTCGTTTCATCGTTTAAAATTTCTATAGTCGAGAATGTATATCGATTTTTTACCGTTAAATATTTCAGCGTTATTTTGTTTACTGCCAAATAACAGTAACGGGATACTGAAGAAAAAAGCAGTATCCTATCTCGGCATCCATCTTGACGAAAATTAACGTTAAAACCCCACATTTAGACGAAGCGAAAGCAGTTGCGCATAAAATCTCGCAATATGTATTTGCGGTAAAGTTGCAAATTGCAGTTATCAATTAATGCCGAAACTCTTCTATATCAGACGATGCTGAAACCAGATTTTATCTTACAGAGCTCCACTTTGGGGGTACGCTAAAAGCAGGAACGAATTAATAATTCAACGCGTTCAGAATAAAGTACTAACTAAAATAACAAATGCCCCTTGATTTATTTAGAAAAAGATGCTACATACCGATTTAGACATCGAGTACATAACGGAAGTAACATCACACGAAGCTACAAGATACCTGCGTAGACATTTCTATCGCAGTTTAATACTCATTGAGAAAACTCGAACGAAAGTAGACGTCTACAAAGAAGAAAAGTCTTTGATAACTCGATAAATATAATATCATCGGTAGGATAAAACTTGCAATTTTCTACATGAATTTTATTCGAAATTATTGTTCGCTTCGTTTCTTTTTATACTAGACAACCAGGCTAGTTGTAAGATTGAAAGAAGAAAAAAATGTTGATAGTTCTTAATTGTTCGCCATATCGCAACATATTTGTTTATCTTTGTACGATAATAAGTTTTCGACAGATTAAGTGTGTTTGGGATCGCGAAATCCAAGATATAATATGTACGCTTGGTGTTTTTGGTCTATTACCAATTGTTTTTTTTTTTTATCTATAAGTATTTATTCCTTCCATTATAATTTCATCTTATCATTCTGACACGTCTGGTGTGTGTGTATTTATATTAATTTATTTGATGTATCTAGCTGTATTTTATGTTTTCAAAATCCGACATAGTTTTCTATAAACATTATACCACGCCTTTTCAAAAGTTTGGAATCAATAAAAAGGAGTTAAAATCACTTAAATTTTTTTCTTTATAAAAGATCACAAACTTTTCGGCTGTTAAACTATTATCAAATGAAAATAAAAAAATTAATTATAAAAGTATATCGTAAACATCGTCGTATTGTTCGTTGCCCCATCTATCAGATTATTTAAAAATACCGTTTTATCACTATAATTTTTAAAAATGCGTATCTAAGTAATATTTTTTAAATATAATTTTTTTTTATATTTTCTCGATAATGGCTTAACAGCCGAAAAGCATTGTGATTTTTCATAAATAAAAAAGTGATGTAAACTCAATTTGTTGTTTTTTTAAGAATTATTATCACGCCTGATGGTATAATCGTTTGCAGTTCAACGCTAGTTACGTTCTATAGTAAAAATGTAAGGAAATTTGGGTTGAGTAGTAAGGGTACATATATATATATATATATATATATAAAATGCCGAAATCAAAGAGGATTTTGAAAAAAATGGAGAACAAAGAAGAAAACAATATTTTGGACATATTGTTAAAGGATAACGATATAAGCTCTAACAACTTATGATCCAAAAGAAAATCGAGGGGAAAGGAAACAGGAAAGCGCCGAATAGACTGGATCAAGTATATAAAGAAATAAACCAATGTCACCACAATTCAGAAGCACATGCAGTATGCAAGACAAAGATAAATATAATTGCAATCGCGATCGCCTACGCTCTTCAAGAATATAGTACATTGAAGAAGTATATACATACATACATATATATGTTGAGCAGAAAGGAGTGAATGCTTGCGAATAGGTGCTTGAAATTTGTATCACTCAACACACACACACACACATATATATATATATATAATACATAATATATTACGACGATCGTCGTATGTTCAACGCGAATAGAAAATAAAAAATTATATACACATATTTAAATAGATTTACTTGCATTTAAATAATTGTATATATGTTTCAAAAAATTGCTCGATACAAACGTGATATAAGTTAATTTAGTAAATCAGGGAACAAGGAGTAATATTTTATTTATCATTAAACTCTAATAACTGGACGAATTACAAACGTACATATGTTATTATAATTATTATCATTATTATTGTCAAAACCTAGTCTGAGTGAGCGAGCTATTGTCACACAGTAATAATAACACTAGATTTAGCTGAAACTTCCTTATGATTACGAGATGATTAAAAAAGTAAAAGATGAGTTAGGTTAGGGTTCAAGAAAAGAATATGGTTAGTGAGTTCGATTTTCGAAAATAGAAAAGATCATATGCAGCGAGTTCATTAATTATTGTTTAAATTATTAAATAAAGAAAAAACAAATCAAATTAAATTATTGTTTATAAATATAGTCTTATTATTTCCGCGACTGGTAAAAGAATATTAAAAAAGAAGATAGGAGAATCCATTTAGAATGAAAGTAAGAGAAAGTTATATACTATATATGAGGACCCAAGCGTATAATAACGAAGTCCGTAGGTATCATCAGGTAAACACTTGGGGTCCCCGTACCCGTAATATATATATATATATATATATATATATATATATATATATATATATATATATATATATATACACGTATATATTTCACATTATTGGGGTGATAGTAGTAGAACAGCAGCTGTAACAGGAGTAGCCCGTATTTCATTATTAACAAAACTTTGTCAACTTAGGATTAATCTTACGAGATACAGTATAATAACAAAATTTATTTGTTGGGTAACAAATTAATTTCTCTTGCACCGAATATATTCTGACGAATTAACAAGTAGAATTTAAAATTACTTTAAAATATGAAAACCATAGGATCTCTTAATGATTTATTTTTTTGATTTTCCAGATTTCAAACTCCGTAGTCAAATTGATATGTAGAATCGTATATGCTCTAGCCTAGTGCCTGCGGAGACAATTGAATATGCAGCAACACCATATCAACAATATTTTAATTTGAGCCTAATTGCGCAATTTGCTCCAATTTTGATGATCATTTTTTGTTTTACTCAAAATTGAACCCCGCTAAAATAATCATCATATGTAGCCTTTTATTATTGTGATGATGATTTTTATTAATAATATTTATTATTATTATTATATCATGGAAGTAGTACTAAACTAAATATGGTTAGTGGGACGATGACCGTTATACAGAAAACATAGTTATCAAAAATCAAAAAATGGAGCAAGACAGGGCTGTATATTCAGTTTATACGCAAACAGAATTTTCAGTGAAGAGTTGGATAGTGCAAAACAAGGTGTTAATATTAATGGGGTTTGCTAAATAATCTACACTAAGCAGGTGATACGGTTTTAATAGCTGATAAAGAGAACATCCGCAAATTTGAGTTAATCGGATAGCAATATGCTGCGAAAAGCTCGGTGTCTAAATTAATGCGTCAAAAATAAAAGTGATGGTGATTAATAAGGAAATAACCCCAAAAATAAATATAATAATAGGGAATAAAATACTGGACAACAGGCGAATAAATTTAAAAACCTCTGTTATTACATAATGAACACGGGTTATTTGGACTTGGAAATAAGATCTAGAATTAGAACGGCGTGTGTAGCCTTTGTCAAACTCAGAACTTTTTAGGAAGTCACTTAATTTTTACGATGAAGAATTGTTAATTGTTAAATGCTATCTTAGACATTAAATGCTGGTCATATAAAACGACTAGATGCCATAGAGACATGGATTTATAGAAAGTTATTATCAATATAACGGTCGGCTCAGCTATCAAATCAGGAAGTGCTAGAACAAATACGAACTACTGCAAACCATACTGATAAGGGGTGCGATAGAAGGTATTCGTGAAGTTGGTCGTAGATAAATGAATTGGTTATTAATAATACGGCATTCGATAGAACAGAAGATTTTCTCAATTTAGTTCGGGATCGATATTCATGGAAAAAAGCAGTGTAAGATGATAATCAAAGAAGGTAGCAAAGAAGAAGACTTGTAAAAATTTTATGTTATGTGTAGACGTAGTTTCCAAGTGTATATGTATATGAATATGTGTGATGTGAACAATGTATTTTGCCATTCGCGCATTACATAGGCGTTTTATTTTACGTATCTAAATTATTTTGATCAAACAGAAACTTGAAATAAATTTGAATTATTATTATTTATATATACATATATATATATATATTTTATTTGCAATAATCGTAGTTTTAAACTTCATTTCACTATTACTCTTTCATATGCACTGTGGCTATTATTGAAATTTATTACTTTATGCCAAAACAGCGATAAAAATGAACGATGCGTATATTGAAAAAAAAAAGTAAAATATAAAATCGTTCGCATAAAATTTATTATACTTCAACGATATTAAGGTAATTAGACTAAAATGTTCCGAATATATATAAAGATGAAATAACACGAAGCTGAAAAAGGTCTCTCCTCTCGAGTGGGAATTGGGAATGGTGGTGGGTGGAAAGAAAATTATATAATAATTAAACGCGAAAAAAGAGATAAAATAATGAAAAATATATATATTTTAAGTTTTAAGCTAATTTCGACTTAAGACGGTATTAACTGACAACAAAAGTTTATTAAAGTTTAACCGACGAACCTTACGTGATGTTAAACTAAGAGAGGGAATTAAATCGTTTATTTAACGTAACGTACACACACACACAAACATATACAAGCGCTTGGTACTACGCGACGAGAATACGAGCGGCTGTATGTGTGCGAGTATATGTGAACGTATGTGCTGCCGAGCGAAAGTTTAAAAACGACAAAATGAAAACTTTCATATTATACTAATGAAGAAATTCCATTAAACGACGTAGAAGTAAAACAAACGACACTTTCTTTCTTGCTTACTCACTCACTCACTCACTCCCTCGTAACGGTAATCGTCTTAAATTTCAATCGTTGCCTCCATCGAACGACTTTAATAAAACAAAGAACTAACGACACGCGAAACAACTTTTAAGTAAAGCGACGAATTAAGAGTTGAAAAACAATTCGGAAAAGCTCGCATTCCTTTAAATATAAATATGTCTATATGCAAAATATATATATATGTGTGTGTGTGATTAGAAGTATACATCTTAGTTGTAGACACTCGATTAATTACTCGAAATAAACCAAAGCTCCCTAACGTGTTCAAGCAATGTACAATATTCATCTGTAAGCAGAGTGGCAATCGCGCCTAGAATACGGCATTATAATATGAGGGATGGGCAGATACGAGTAAACTAGTAAAATTAAATCACCTACAAAAAAGATGTCGGAAGTTCACATGTAATATTAGGAAACGTGAAAGATATAAGGAGTATTCTACAGAAAACAGATATATAAGTACCAAAATATCTATTTTTTTTTTTTTAAACAATCCCTTTCCCATTATGAGTTTCCGCCGGTTTTACCCGTCGGCAGACAACCCTTTGTTATATTTATTCATTATTTTTCACTCTTTTTCATGTGTGTGTGTGCTACCATAGTGTGCGTGAAATATGTTATGTTATTAAAATGAATATTCTTATTACTTCGCAACTGCTCTACTCATTTGTGTGTTGATTGTGTTGTTATGTTTATGTAACTATGGGTGTTGTGAAAATGTAGATATGTTATGTCTTGTGTATTAGCAAGGTTTGTGTTCTTATTGCGTGAAATGTGTTTATGTACTACTACTATTTTATTGCTGCGAACGGGTAGACCGACATATAAAAAGTGTTTTCGTTTATTACAATTTTTTAAATTTTACAATAATTCCTTATACTACGAGCATATTACATATAAATGTAATGTATACATACATGCATATTCAAAATATGTAATTATCCAACATAGATAAATAAAACTATCCTGTTTCAATTATTACGCTTCTTGTTTCTTCTGTCCTCTTTTCTCCTTTTCCTCTTCTGTTCGCCCTTTCCATACATCTATTTAATCCAATACCATCCCCAGTTCTTTTAATTCTCCATTTCAAAAAAAAACAAAAAACCAAGTAATAAACGTTTTAATCGGCTATCGGTGTTCTTTTTCGTTTTCTCTTTCCTTTCTCCTCATTCGGCGATTTTCCTTCTTTTTTACTAAAAACAAATTCTTCTTCATCTTAATATATCCTCATTATTTATCAACTATGATTTAATTTCTTTTTTCCAAACTCCTAGTTTCCTTTCGTTCATGATTTCAGCTGGTATTTTATTATATAATATAGGCAATATATACTCCTGTTCTATATATAAAGTTATTATTCGTCCGGCACTGTTCTTCATATCTTCTACTTTTTCTGATATTATAATTTTTCTGTTTACTATTTATTTCTATTTCTTTAACTTTACAATACAACAGTTTTCTGTAAAAATATAGCATTTTCGGTAATAATGTATTTAACCTTACCAGAAGATTTTTTATAGGTATTTCTTCATTCTTGTTACTATTACATATAATTTTCAAGCACCTTTTTTGTAAGTAGTTTATTCATTTAAACTTACTTCTTTCCGCTTGGCCCCCAAACTAATATACCATATTCTACTTGTGATTGCTATAGCGCGTTATATGCTACTTTCAGTGTTTGTTCACTCAGATAACGTTTTAACTTATACATTATCGGGATCACAAATCTTAATTTTTTTTATATGTGAAGTATATGTTCATTCCCCACCTGAAGTTTTCGTCTATTCCGAGATATCTGAACGTTTTTACTCTTTCAATCTTTATGCATTTACACCTTTCCATTTTATGTATACATTTTTCAGTATGTATTATCACCCTTATAATCTTACTATTTTTCTTTTTTATCCACATCAGTTTTGTCTTTCCTATATTAATTTTTAATCCTCTATCGTGAGCCCACTTGTTCATTTCTATCTTTTTCTAATAAGTTAGCAGCTTCTATTACATCGTTGTGTGATATTACTATAGCTATATCATCTGCATATCCAAATGCTGTTGAATGTACTTTATATATTTCATTCGTATATATCAAGTATAATATTGGTGACACTACGTTGCGGTACTCCTGTTTCCATTATTCTCTTACTGCTCATATTATCACAAACTTTTACTACATTTTGCCTGTTGTTTAGGAAATTTTTAAACCATTCTAAATAATTTTTCTTTACTCCTATCATTTCTAAATCGTTGACTAATATGTCATGTCTTTGTCGAATGCTTCTTTTAAAAATCTATAAATACTACTAAACATTGCTTGCCTGAACCAACGTTTTTATTTATCAATTCAGAAAAATTTATCAGTAATGTTGTCGTAGATTTATTCTCTCGGTATCCATACTGACACGAATCTATGATACGGTTATTTGATAAATAATTTTTTAAATATTCTCCTACATATTTTTCTAGTACCATGCTATATGCTCCTAACAAGTGCCATTGTATATCTCGTTAATAAACGGGAACGCCCCTCCGCTAATTGGCCATCTTGTAGAAGTCCTTAAGTATAACATCCAGACAACAGAAGACAAACACTAATTTTAAGTGTTACAATTATCGAAGCTTCTAGAACTCGAAATATCCGAGTTAGAATTTGATGCGAGACATCGTGTTAGTCATCTTTATATAATCGTAGATTTAGAGTATGATTTAAGTGGGTCCCTTCTCATTATAGTATTACTGGAAACGATTATAAAGCGTCTCTTATGAGACCATTAAATGGAATTGGACTGATAGTTAACAATTTTTACTAATAGATTTTCGTCAGTATTACACCGCCGAAAGTCAGAATAAAGGGAAAAAATACTTCGCTTTGGTACATACAGTTTCTAGTAAGCCATGGTTTCAATAGAACGTTTCGAGGGATTATATATCAACTTTATTACCACGTACTGGGCATAATCTCTCTCCCTCACATCTTGCTAAATTAGGCATAATGTCTGATGGAACATGTGACACGTGTCATGTTGATGGTTGTATTGAGCATCAAGCTTGTGTTTGTTCGAAGTTTCTAAAGCATAGAGATGAACCAATATTTTACAAAAGTGGCACACATTACCTGTGAATATTGAATTAATTGTTTCCGACCCATTGTCTTCTGTTACAATTAGTTTATATAAATTTATCAAACGTAGTTGCATTGAAATTTAAAATACACTTACTAGATAAAGGTTTAAACTGGCTAAATGGCGCAAAAAAAAACCCACTAATTCACAACTTATGGATTATACACACATCACATTTAACAATACAATATAATTACACACAAAATGAACACTAGCAACAGTCCACACATACATATAATATTAAGCATGGGAGCTGCGTGCAACAAAATTTTATATATTTGAAATTCAAATGTTAATTGAAATGCAAAGGGTATCTGCCGACGGGTAAAAAAATCCGAAAAGGGAACATGTTATATAATAATAATAATAAAAAAAAAACAAGAGTATCTTATCCTTCATCCCATATTCTGCCCGATTTAAATATGCACAACCTTCGAACCCTTAATACATATCCGAGACCGTAGTGTTTTCATTTAAATCCTCGTAATACTAAAAAAATTGCGTCCTTTTTCTTCTTCTCGCGGGACAAATTTCGTTCAAAGTTACTTTTTTTTTTTTTTTTTGGGCTCAGTTTTTCACATTTTAGTCAGTATAATAAAATTTTAAATATCTAGACATCTGTATTAGCATTATTTATAAACTGATATAAGTACATACATTCTCGAGACGACAATAGATTTATTAACTATTTTGTTGGTCGCACTTTTTCAAAACCTTCTTTCTGGATCGAACTTGTCACATTGTTATATTATACGTTCTATCGACCATTCTAAACCGCATATCTCAACAACTCTTAAACGTCATAGATGAAATGATGTTCGATGATGTCCGAAACGTAATCTGTATACCGTTTTTACATAATCTCTCTCTATATTCTCGTCCAATGTTCACCTTACATACCCCAGCTCTATTTCTATACCACGTCAGAGTTCTATCCGGATGTAAGTTTCACCTATCTCGATTATACACTTGCGTTGTTGTTACCGTATTTAACGGTATTTTATTAACAATCTGGTATATCAGCTAAACCGTTCGTCGGATTTCTAACTTACCCTTTTTTAAGTCCGATTTTCTCATATAAATCGCGGGAGTCTCCTACAAAAACTTTCGGAAGTGTACCGGTAGCTAATAATAAAAATAAAATTATATAAAAGAAAAAAAAACGGTAAAACTTCGATCGAGATAACAATAGAGAGTAAGGCGTGAAAATGTCAAATCCGCATGTCGTGGGTGGAGACGTGTAAAGGGGAACCTTAAAAAGAGAGAAAAAGGTTAAAAAAAAAAGAAAGAAAAAAACGTCGTCCTAGTATATATTTCGTTCGTTAGAAAGTCATTAGTCACAGAACAAGAGCAGTTCTAGTAGTTGCACGGATATATAAAGCTGTCGTCTCGTAGAAAAAATACGTTATAAGCCAAACTTTTCGTATTACCTTCTATTCTATGCTTACACGTTTCAAGAAGAACAACTTTCGAACTGAATCTTCTTTCGGAGACAAATAATAATAATAATAATAAACAATATAGACGCGCAAACACTTTCCGTGAAAAATAAAACCTTCTGTTGTTACCTAGTAAAATTCGCCGCCTATTTTATTGCAGAAAGACACGGTAGAAAGAAAATAATGATATACTTCTTCAGAGACAAAGTAAAACATAAAAAAAAAAAAAAAAACAGGAAAATACTAAATAGGGAGAAAAAAAATCTGGATATAAATTTTCTGACTACAACGATTTTCGCATGTTTGCGTATTATCGCGCCGCCGATATTTTAAAATAAAGATAAAAATCCGTATAAACCATATACGGTACCTAAATCCGAGAAAGAAACCACAACACGTGTTGCGTCAGCGTCAGAGTCCAGTAGCGGTTCCAACGTTATTTATATACATGTGTACCTTTCCAAAGGCCTTTTCGTTGAAGACCGAAGAGCCATAGGGTGTAAAAACAAAAAACAACGAAGATGCGAACTTTCTAAGAAAATGAAATACGTAGAATAGTGAAAGATTTTATTCTAAATAAAAACTTCTTCCTACAGAGAGTTCAGTATTGTCGTGTAAAGTTGTTTTCACATACAGCTAAAGAGATAATGATGAACTTTGACTCCTTTTAATCTTTATACTAGTTATGATCTAGCAATAAAATGTACTTAATTTTTCCGATATAAAATGAAAAAAAAAGGCAAAAGATCTCGATAAACGAGACGTCGATGTAGTCAGTCAAGACTTAAGTATGGCAAATATACCGCGTTAATAGGATTGTGCCACTTTTACCGAACAGACAAAACTAATTGGATCGTTGGCTGTACCCGTCATTACTTGTTACCGGACTGCCTATTCACTGCGCAACTTACGAGTCCTGTGCGTAGCCAAGGTATATGTATAAAAGGACAAAAACTAGTTTCTCTTGTGACGCGCGTGCGCATTAATATAATAATAATTGTTATTTTCGTTTATTTTATTAATTTTTTTCATAAATTGAGTTTATTGGCATACTATTGCGATTTTAATTACATTAAATAAAATATATGTAAAAAAATATAATGTGATTTCCACTCGCCTTAATTAAGTTTTTTCCTCTTTTTCTCCTTTTCTCCAGTTTTCTGTTCAAATGTATTATTATTAAATTAAATTAACGTGCCATATACAGCAGCCGAGGCTAGAGGCATGATAGGAAAGGAGGATTAGATTGAGGAATAGAGACCGGATAGATGGAGGAAGATAATTAGGTTCGACAATGAAACATGATCATCTTTGAAGAGGAGATGGACCGAAGGAGGAAGATACAACCGGCACATACAGGAGACAAAGTTCTGTTAATGAGATATGAATGAGTAAGTATGTCCCAAGCATAATCTGGTAATAACCACATCATCTTTACGGTTTGAAAGCGAAGTTATCCAAGGATCAACCGAATATTTGATTTGTCGCAACTTGTTGGTTTGTGGCGTTAGCTGCCACTCCTTCTGCCATAATGAAAAAAGCCCATTTATGACGAACTTCTTAAGGTCACGCGCTGGAACTGGAACATTCGGAATCGGCGAGAACACAGCAGCTTCCCTGGCCGCTTTATCAGCCAGTTCGTTCTCATGAATACCGGCATGAGCTAGGATCCACAGGAACGTCACCTTCTGACTCAGCCCTGCCAGTACCATTTTCGTCACTTTCTTGGCTATTGGGTGCTGAGTTCAAATGTATCTGCAGATTTAAATATCGGTTCTTTGCTTTTTTTTTTTAAAACCTATATCGGTCCACTGCTGAACGACGTAGGTCTCCCCAATAAATAAATTAGGGAGAAAATATCCTAATCTCCCGTGCGGGCCAGGCAAATTGGGAGATACCAACAACACACAACACAATGAGCCGACGGTCCCCATCCAACTTTCGTTGCTTCCCTTCGGCGATTAGACGGAAAGCCGCCATACTCAACGCGCTATGCCCGTCGTCTGCTTTATATAGGCGTGTATAATTTTTTCTGGAATTGGAATTTAATTGGACAGTTTCTTAACAAGGCTATTTATTACACCCTGTTCCTTTTGTGTACTATCAATGCCGTGGTAATTTAAAAATTTATCTTCTAATAATTTTCCCATTTTATCTGATATTTAGATGGTTCATATAAACATCTGCATGATAGAAGGTGATTTCGTTGACGTAATCATTCCAAATTCGGGAAAATATTTTTGTAACTTTTTAACCACCCATCCAAAGAGGTAATTTAATCCTTCTTCATGAAGGTCAGTCTTAATATCGTCATTGGTTTTATCAGTTGGCGAAAAATTCCATGAAGATTTCATTATCGTGTTCTCCATTTCTTGCATCATTAATAATACCATTTTTTTTTTAAGACCTGTTTTGTATTAAAAGCGGTTCGTCAATATCAAGTGTTGCTTTGTATAATTCTCTTTCCTCAATTTTGTTACCTCCAATTTTCATAATGTTGATGGTATTTAGTCATTATGCCAGATCTGATATTTATTCTAGATGTCCATCGCTACAGTGATGAAATTCAAAGGAAAATTCAAACTCTCTCTTAAGTATACGTAGCATTTTCTGCTAAGGTATAAAATCGTAAAAGCAGTAGACATTTCTTCAGTACTCCAGTTTATCGTTTTCTTATAAAATAAGTTCAGTTTTTTTTTTTAAATTTTTAGTTTTTGTTAATGTAGTTAATTTTTTTTAGAGTTTTTACCTTTTTCTGTCATCTATAAACGACGTTTTAATTTTTTTTATTTGAGTCGCAATTTTCTCCTATATAAAGCACACATTTTTTTTTAGTTCATCAATTTGTTTATATAAACTAGCAGTTTCTTCTTGCGCAGTATCTGTTTCTACAGATTCCCGAGGAATTAACAGTTTGCCACCATTTTCAATTAGAATATCGTTAATTATAAATTACTGTTCCCTTTTCTCCAATCGCTGCTTTCTATGACTAATTTCGGTAGTGCTGATTTTTATATATTATTCGGTAATTTTAATGACGGTGAATCCTTTAATATTTTTTTGGGTGGTAGATGTAAAAGTTCGGATTTTAAATCGCGTTCGCAGTCGGTTTCTGTGACAAATGAATCGAACAAATACGGCATAAATTCGGATTCCAATTGCCACGTCGTTTGTCAAAAAAATTAACCCATCACTTTTTAACTTCAGGATTTTTGGAAACGAGTGATTTATTATTCCATTAGTTTTATTATTACAAGTAGCAACTGTATTACGTTTCCCTGGCATAATTGTTGTATGTTAACCCTAGCTAATGGTGATATACTTTTTAAAGTCAGAAAATAATGAGAAACTATCGATATAAATAATACAAAATTAAACGCTCAATTTATATAATTAATAAAAAACGGAAAAGTTAATAACTGAGTATCTGTGTATTATAGCTAAATAAATAATTGTGTACGTATAAAGAAATAAAAGTTAAACATACCAGAATCTGAATAAAAAATAAAATAAAATAACACATAGGGGAAGCAACTCAAAGGGCAGAACAAACTGTATAAAACACTATGATGGCTGACCTTATGAATGGTCCGAATCCGTTTGGGTCGCACAGTAACATTACAAAACAAGATTTTTTACTCTCATTTCTTACTACATATACAAATACCGTTGATTGAGACACAGTCAATATTATTTACAAAAAGAAGACCTAACTCTCTAACTCCTATAATGATTAACAACACATAGAATGGAAGACTCAGATCAAATATCACGGTGTTATTCTAGATAAAGGTACCTTTTCTAAACATATAGAACACGCCGTTAATAAAACTCACGCCTCTTTATTTAAATTACATCCTATATTTAATGGGAAATGCTAATACCGCAAATAAGCTAATTATCTACAAATGTATCTTAAGACCGATAATGTTGTATGCGTGTCCCGTGTGGTCTTACGCAAGTCTTTCTAACTTATCTAAATTGCAAACCATGCAAAATAAATGTTGTAGAATCATTCTTAAAGCTCCGTTTTACGCTAGAATAGTTCGTATGCACAGAGTTTTGAAATTACCATATGTGAATCGAATAATAAATCAGCAAACCAAACAATTTTTTAATTATTGTACCCTAAGCGCATATCCCATTATAAACAATATAGGAGACTCCAATTAAAATATAAGAAATATAAACATAAAATAATTAAACATACATTATTATGATGCGTAATTCCTGATGCTATATAGTTATTATTTAAGTTTAAGTTTATTTTATGTATATAGTTATTTTTCTATTCATCGCTAGTCTGATATTATCTCATATTCCATTTTATTATATACTTGTTGTTTCATGCAGGTTTTGGTGGTGTGGTTTTTCCTGCAGTCTATTTAGTTTCTTTTATTTATATTATTATTTATATCGCGATACACGGGAAGAATTTTGTTTTATTTCGGTAGTACGTGTAGATGATAATTGTTATTTCTTATTTTAAATGTAAAAATACACTATTTATTTATTTATTTATTTGATTCAGACAACACTTTTCATATAATAACCTTGATGCGGAGCAACATTTTTTACACAAAGCTCCAATCTTCATTGAAATCTAAAGCAGCAGCCTCATTTTATGGTAAACTGCAAATACAACCCACGTTTTATCAAAAACGAAATACGTAATATATTTTTTTTTTCTACGCGTAACTTTATAATTTTCACTATTCGGTTTAGGTAATTATATTTCCACGTCTTGGGAGAGAGTCATTTAAGTTTCTGTAATCTTTTCATTTTCAAGTGATCCAGATTCAAGACAAAGTTTAGCTCCTTCTATACTCGAACGTTAATTTAATGGAAATTATCGATAAAACTTGTATCTAAAATCCGTTAGAAAAAAAAAATAAAATAAGTAGACTTCTTCGAACGATAATATCGTTGTATGAAACGGAAATCTAAATATTAAAAATCGGTGTTATATGCTATATCAACATCCTCGGTGGAGGGTCAATTCATAACAAGAAGGTGAATAAAGCATTAAATGATATATGTAGAATAACAACAGGATGTCTCAGGCCAACAAACGTAGAAAAACTTTACTATACGGAATCTCCCTTCCATCTATAAGAAGAGAAGTTTGAAATAGAAAAATTAAAAACAACAAACGATACGTGCCACCCCTTGTTTGGCGTTGAATAGATTACGAACTGGATGTAGCAATATTTCAAATGGGGTTCCTGAGACAGAAGCCTGTGCCAATGTAGACAAGAACAAAATCAAAACCATTTATTTCGATGCCCAGTAATAAAAACTAATCTAACGGATTCCGATCTGAGGCTGCTAGAATCGATAGCAAGATCGTCACACTGATCGATAGTTGGAGAGGAAAGATATCAAATTCCGTCATGGACACGAAAAAGAAAAACATTAAAATTCTACAAACAGCACAACTTAGATCAGCAAAGACATTCATCGAATAAACTTCGTCATCGATCACGGAAAACGAACTTTGATCGATGAAGAGATGATGGGATTATCACTCTACCTTCGTCTGGACTACACAAAACAAGACGTACGTTACTTAACATTAGCATTTCTGTTTCCAAGTATATTCCTCGAATATACCCCGCCACAATTTACTATCGCCCCGTTCCAAATCCTTACGACGTTCCTATTATCTAACTTAAAGTAATTCGTTTTGTACGTCTTACTAAAATTTATAAAATGGTATAGTCGCTTAAAATTCCCAAGCCATTCTGATTAAGAGTTGGTACGCGATAAGTAAAATAAATAAATACATAAATAAAAGTTTCCAATTAGTCGGTATCATAATAAATAGATGTCAAGCTAAAGTTGTCGATTATTATAATTATTAGTTGGTAGAGACGTCACCTGAGCGATTTTCTTCAACCAGAAGAACGAAAAGAGGATCTACCATCGCGGCTAAAACAGTATCGGGTGGTTTGTCATTGCAATCCATTTTAATCCCAGATGGGTTTCAAACTCAGGTCGTGCGAGCAGAATGATAAAGTATTACCGTTACGCTACAAAGACCTGATAATCTTTTATATATATTATACACACATACATACATGTATATGGACAAGCTGAATTTTCGAAAGATTAAAAATGTCCACCGCACCAGTTTTAACAAAAGAGCTCGACTACTAATCAATGTTGAATGATGATAATTAACAATAATAATAATAGTAAAAAAGTCATCAACCAACCGACCGAACGACTTTATTTGTCACCAACTACGTACATAGATAGGAGTGGTAAATATCACGGCGACAACCGTCGTACAGATAACGACAAATCCAAATCGAAATAGTCATTTATTTAATAGCTCAAGCGGCAAAAACGAAAATGAAAGTTGGAATTTCTCATCCAAACCCATCAATCAACGTCTATCTTTTTCCATCTTCTATTTGTAAAATGTAGAATTCCGAACAAACGAATACTTTTAATTACACAGTCGGATTATAAAGTAACTTTTAGGCGTCGATAATCAGTTAACGATGCTAAAAGCTACCGACATCCTCATCACCATCATGATCATAATCAACGTCATTATCGATGTCATCGAGGATAATTTCTCTGCATGCCACGTATAAAATATAGACTTAAACTAAACGAAATTAGGCAATAAATAAAAGTAATATAAAATAGAAAGGTATACTAATAAAACGAGCTTGTCCCAAACTATGCACAAAACACACAAAGACAATTCCATCAATTAGAAAGGTATGAACGACGTTCAAAAATCCTGAAGTAATAAAACCCACATGGTATAAAAATAATTTTCAGTACAAACAAACGATGTCAAAGAATTTCCATACCTGGAAAGTATTATCACCCAGGATAGAAAGAGTAATAGGGATGTAAGATCGAGAATAACACAGGCGAAGACAACATTTATAAAAAAGAAATCAATTTTAACCCCACAGTCAATATCGATACACAAAAGGAAAAGATACATGGAATGTTTTTTCTGGACTTTCATGTTACATAGTTCACATTATCAACAATTTAGGTAATTATCAGATTTTTTAAACCTGCAAAACATACTTCTCAATATTTATTAAGTGTGTGAGTAAAAATTTTAACTGAAGCCATCATCAATGCTCTAGATTGATCGGTGACAACAATTCGCTGACAAGGAATATTTTTATTATTGAGTCATTGTGTTAGCCAAAAATAAATAACATTATTATCACGCCTTTGCGAAAAAAAAGAGCCAGCCGTAAGTTGACCACCGTGTTTTACATTAGGCACAGGTATTTGATATAAAAAAAATCATGCACCAACAAACGATAAACAGCAAGCGGAAATAGAGAATTTTTATAAAAACCTCGAAGACCTCATTAATCCAATAAAGCCGCATGAAGTTATAATTAACACTGAGATTGGAACAGAGAGAACAGATTATATCGTACATAATTTTGAGTTGGGAAAAAGGAATGAAAGAGGTGACAGATTGGTGCAGTTCTGTCAGAAACACAGTGACAAATACATAGTTCAAATTACCACTAAGACGTTTGTATACGTGGAAAACACCAAACCTGATAATGTGGTTAGAAACCAGATAGATTATATTGTGCTAAACAAACGGTATAGAAACGGATGCATCTACACAAGCACATTACCAGGAGCGGATGTGCAGAGTGATCATGTTTTGCTGGTGATTAAAATACGAGCTAAGCTAAAAATTGTAAGTACTCGGAATCGAACAAGGCTGAACATGACGTTATTACAAGAACTACTGATAAAATACAAGACCGCAAGAGACCTTAATGAAAATATTAAATACGTTAAAGAGGAAGAAAGAAAAGAAATAAAAGATGTGCATGATATAACAGGTGGTCAAAGAATAAAGAAAACATGGGAAAAACTTAAAACAATATTCACAGCAATAGTAAGCAAACGTTTAAAAGCAGTTAAGAAGATTAGCAGGAAAGGACGGATGAAGGATGAAATATTAGATCTAATGGAAAAAAGGAGAAAAACTAAAATTAAAACAAATCAACAAGAATATCAACGCCTAAAAACGCTAATAAGGAAAAATATAGAGAAGCCAAAGAACAACGACTCAAAAATAAATGCGAAGAAATTGAAAAGTTACAGCATAAATTTGATAACTTTAACATACATAAAAAAATTTAAGAAGTAGGAGGTATATACAAATAATACACATGCGTTGAAGAACGAAAAACGCGAAAAGGCAGTAGAAGGGGAAGATGTAAAAAACGAATGGACAAACTATATAAAAAAACTCTTCAAAGACAAAAAGAGACACATTATACATACTGGAAATGATGCAAGTCCGACATTAATTAACATCGGGAGTAGTACAAGCTATAAAAGCGGTTCATAGTAGGAAAATGTCAGAACCCAACAATATATGCGTGGACATTATAAAATTGATTGAGGAAGAAAATATAGATATAATAGTATTTAATAATATTTATGAAAGAAGAGAAATACCGCAGAAGTGGCTGTAGTCCAGGTTGCTGGTTAAATGATGAAAAAAGAAATCAGAATAAGAATCAAACAGGCAAGATCAGTATTTATCCAAATGAGATCTCTGTTCAGTAACAAACATCAAAGTCTGAAATTAAGATACAGAATGGTTAAGTGTTATGTATATTCGGTTTTATTATATGGAGTGGAGGCGTGAACGTTGAAAAACACAACGCTGAAAAATCTAGAAGCATTCGAAATGAGGGTTTTCAGGAGAATGCTGAATATATCATGGACTGAACGTATATGGAATAGCAAAGTTATAGAAAGAATAGGGCAAACTAAAGAGCTATTAACCATCATCAAGAAAAATAAATTAACGTATTTAGGTCACATTATGAGGCACGATAGGTATCAGTTGATACAGTTAATTATACAAGGCCAACTAGAAGGACGTAGACAAAAAGGACGCAGAAGAATGTCACGAATGAAAAATTTGGAAAATTGGACGGGCTGATCAACCAATTAACTAAATACATTCAGCCAGAAACAGAACCAGTTTCGCACTCATTGCAGTCAACCTTCGTTAACGGAGATGGCACTATGAAGAAGAAGAAGAATGCATTATTAGTTATGGATCAACGTAGTTCATAAATTTCAAGGCTTCTTTACGATGTTCAAGGCAATCTATTAAAATTCAAATGCTTACCTCGGTTTGGCTCATGTAATATCAGTAAATGTATCACTTATTTAATCTTAATGAATAAATATACAAGTAATTAATTAATTGCATTAATTACCTCGCTTACTAACATAAACAAGAAAAATTGATAAAGATACAAAAATAAAGTCAATTTTAAAACTGTTTACTGATCACAATTCTTAGGATGAACTGAAAAATCACAATAACAAATTGACTGTTATTTCCGGCTAATATTAGCGGTATTTATGATAAAAATACTGAAGGATTCTTTTCTATAAGTGTTTCATCATTAATCTAATTAATACCTTTATGCTAGAAAAATATAGATAGTTCTACTCTTATCTGTTTTATTTTTTACTTTTTTTTAAATTCACAGTCAAACTAGCTGACTTTCCTACCAAAAGAAAAAAGCACGTTTATCGATGACCTGCACCACGCATATTTCACATATTTCCATTCTGTTGTTCCACGTCTTAAAACTCAAAAATCGAAATACGCACACAATTGTCGTATAATTTTTCATGTGTAGTAATACATTATGCACTCGATGTATTTTGTTTCATCAACATCGAAAGGCGGAATGCCCGTGTTAAAAAGAAATAGACCCTGTAACCTAAGAATCCTGGTATTCCAATAATACAAAATCCGTATGTACTAATTAAGTTACATCACTATTATGTATCTTATTAGTTATGACATTTATTTTAACCGACAAAAACATAAAACAAATACAAAAAAATGAAGCGTCAAAGTTCCCAGAATAGATCAACTACACCTTATTTTTTAAATATCTCGGGAATATAAATAGGCTTAAAGGTAACTAAAAACAAAATTCGATACGAACGCAACAAAATTTACACAAAAAATTTAATGTCGATATTTAAAAACCTAACCTGACTAACACAGTTTAGTTTCTATACATTTAAAGACAAATACTAATGATATAAAATTAAAAACAACGGAAATCGATAAAAATATAGCAAACATTTAAAGTGCTACTTGAAAATTGGAGGGTTTCTACTTTCAAATTTGTTTTTTAAATATTTCGGTAACGGAAATGGCACAAACGAAACTAGCAACGGCACAAACCAGCACAAATAAAGCGCATACGACGTACAAATGCTCCGATTAAAATTTGAAATGGGGCTCAGGTCCAACTTCGATCCCCTAATATTTTGAAAGAGAAAGCAGCACAAACCACCCTTAAAATCAAAATTCGAAATGGGGCTTAGCATTTCTCCAACTCACTAACTTGCTTCTTAAATATCTCGTCACCGGAATGGCACAAACGATACACAAATTTTGAGGCCGAAATTAGAGGAGAAGTGAACAAAAAAGGTCATTGGTCATCAATAAAGACAATAACAGAAACGAATTCGTGAGAGATGGCGTACTGAAGATGAAGAAAAAGAATTATAACATTTTTATACGTTCATGTTGCTAGAACGTTCGACTGATAAATCGATGGTTCGACCTCAGCTCGCGGCAAGAAGTCATACATCATTAAGGTAGTTATGATCCAAGATTATACATACACCTTGGTGACGATCTATATCATATAACATCATAGGCACGCGCACTCGCTTAGCACATGATTAATGCTTTGAATTACAGACCATTTTTTATGTAAAAATAACACGCAATGTGGCTGGCTAGTCAGGATGTTCAATAATGAATAACATGATAATAGTAGAAAAAATGATCTTTACTTTTCCAACATTGGATATATATATATATATATATATATATATATATATATATATATATATATATATATATATATTGAAAGCGGTGTTAATTTTTAATTTTTTTAATAGAAAAAACAAAAATATAAATCACAGTAGCTATTTACATAATTACGATGAAAATTTCAGCAAATTCAATCGTTAAGTGTATTATTCGTTGGTGCAGTGAAAATAACGAAAATTATAATTGAATTTGGAGTTAGTTAAAAATAATTTCCAGCGATTGGTCATGTCTCTCTATGAAAATTAAGTTAACGGCGAGTTTAGCTTATTACCGGAGCAAGCAGTTAGTAGTACTTCTAATTAGACGAGCACTACTACTATGAACTTCAATCTCATCATCGAACACGAATGAAAATGTTATAGAGAGCGATAAACGAGGATACAGTATAACTGTTGTATTAAAAGAAAAATAGAACCTTTTTTTTTTTACTATCATCAAGTAACCCATTCAGCAGTTCTAGGCAATTTTGCAGGTAACCTCACAAATGCAAAACATAAACATACATATACATATATTACGCGTGTGTGTGTGTGTGCGCGCGCGCGCGCATATATGCATAAAGTATATAAAAATAAATCGTTAACTTTTTAAAAATATCCTCGGAAAGGGAGTAATAAAGGGGCGCACCTAACGAACTCTCTTACTCCCTTAATTCTTCATTTTTCTAAATCTAGTCGTTCCATTTTTTTTCTGTTTTTCGTTCCTAAATTTAACCTTTTTTCAGTAAAAGTAAATAAATCATATATATATATATATATAAATACGATAATGAAATGATGGAAACAGGGGTAGGGGAAGGGGGACTTGACGCAATTAGCGTGTCAAGCATCGTCATCATCACGTATCAGGGTGGCGTGAAACTGATTAGGTATCCTTTCAACACCGGTGCACCTACCTCACTCGCTCCGGCATTTTCTAAATCGTTACTTTTGTACGCGGTAGGCGACGAAAGAATACAAATTACCCTTATAATCTCGTTGTTACTAAAAGTTTCGTACAGTTGGATAGAATAACTTCCATCTATATAGACGTATCGTAATTTTTAACCACCTCTCTACTGTACACGCTGTAGATGTGGATGGATTTTTTTAATACAATAACGAATTTATCGTGCGTTTTGGTTTATTATTATTTGTCCAAAACTCTGTTCGTAATTACGACGGAATAAATAATTTGACGAATTGTTAACGTGCATTATTTCATCTATAATCTCGTTTTTAATTTTTTAAATATTGTACAATGAAAAAAAAATATCAAGCAACAAAGCGTCAAAAAGTATTTTATCACCAAAAAGAAAATTCAACCACAGTGTACATTGGAGCGTTTAAGACGAACTATTATACTTATCACGTTGAAATAACTTTTATATTTATAATATCCAAATAACGATATATAACCAGGCGCATGCGCGTCTGAACAATCATTAAATGATGAACTCTGTATCGCGAATATGTTTATAACCAGGGTACATGTTGCTCGATAGGAACATACCGTGATAACCTGATACAAACAGAAAGAGACAGGAAGAAAAAGTGCCCGAACAAGTATAGTCAAAATGGATAACAATATAATACTTAGGAACGAAAAGTGTAAATTATAGAGCGGAATACCAACGTATAAAAAATACCACCCGTCTACACATAAGTTATATTTGTCGTTTTTCAACATTAATTCTCGTATTCAAATACTTCACCTATTAATAGCTATAAATTCCAAAAAACTATTGAATGAAAAAATATACTTAAAAATTCCTCTCAAAACATCCAATGACGTTGATGAACCAGAGTAAACAGACTCACATCGCAAATACAACAAGCTGTTTGGAATTCCTCTTCATTAAAAAAAGGCACATCAAATAGGCAACACTATATCCCAGTTTATATCAGAGAGTTAATAACTCAGAAAAGAAGGGCAAGATCTATATGGAAACGCACAAGGCTCCGCTCAGATAAATCGGAATGGAACCGATTAAACAGGATATTAAATTCCGAAATTCAAAAATACAGATCTGCATCCTTTACCAAGTTCACTAATTCATTATCCACATAAGATGGCTCACTTTGGCAAGCAAGTAGGAAACTCCTCAGATGATGGTAACTGGATAATTACCGACCAAAAAAATCAGAAGCGTTTGCAAAACACCTTGCAGCTACCTTCCAAGTACACAACGATATTGTCGACTACAGCCATGTAAATAGGGTCCTTCAATATTTGAATTGTCCACTACCTGTATCTAAAGCAAAGAGAATAATAATGGAATTGCCTAAAAAAAAGCACCAGGATCTGACCTTATTACATCAGAGATCCTGCAACTTTTACCAAACAAAGTAGTTTTATTGCTCACTTATATATTTAATGCAATGCTTCGTTTGAATTATTATCCTATATTATGGAAATTTTCGATAATTAAAATGGTATTAAAACCTAATAAACCATCCTACCTATGTACTTCATAAGGCCTATCAGCCTACTTCCCATTGCTAGTAAAATTTTTGAAAAAATTCTACTAAGTAGAATATATCCGTCCTTGGAAAAGGAGGGGATAATTACTTCTCATCAATTTGGATTCCGGCATAATCATTCAACTATACAACAATGCCACCGTGTTGTTGACAATATACAGCGCTAGAACGGAAACAATATTATTCAGCTGTTTTTCTTGATGTTTCACAGGCCTTCGATCTTGTCCGGCATCCTGGCCTCCTTTGCAAATTGAGGGATATCATTCATCCTTCATACTATTTAACTATAAAATCGTATCTACAAGACAGATTTTTCTGTGTCAAATATGGCGAAACCAGCTCGCAAATCTATGCTATTCAAGCAGGAGTTCCACAAGGAAGTGTTATGGGTCCTTCCTTGTATAGCGTTTATACCGCAGATATACCGGTTAATAAAAATACAGTGTTATGCACTTTTGCTGATGACACGTGCATTCTCTTTCATCTGATTCTGATTCGGTCATGGTGTCTAATAAACTTCAGAACCATTTAGCTCTGATTCACCCTTGTTTAACTAGATGGAGAATCAAGATCAATCAAACTAAAAGCAGCCACATTACTTTTACTCTGCGTAAAGGGCTGACGCCATCGGTTCATCTAGATGGGACATCCATCCCTCAAGTTAACCATGTTAAATACCTTGGTATGTGCCTTGATAAAAAACTTACCTGGAGTCAACACATTACTAATAAAATTAAGGATGCGCGTAGGCGATATGGTCTGCTCAATTGCCTTTTTGGAAAACAGTCGAAGCTATCGGTTGAGAACAAACTATTATTATACAACTCAGTCATAAAACCGATTTGAATTATATGGCACTGCTAAGCTAACTAACATCCGGCGCTTACTGTCGATGGGATCAAAAATCTTACGTAAAATTATAGACGCTCCTTGGTTCGTGTCAAACCAGTCTATACGTTCTGACTTGCGGATACCAACTATTTCAGAAGTTGCCAAAAAAAGATACAAGCTCTTTTTTAGCAGGCTAGGAAATACCGCTAATTCAGCTATTCAACAACTAACAAATCGTGATGTGCCACTTGCTTCATCACGTCGATTGAAGAGAAACTGGCCAAGCGACAATCTTAAAACAACTTCTTCCTCCTCCTCTTTCATTCCTCCTAAATAAGTCCTAACTTGTGGTCAACGGACCATCAGCAGTATCTGATCCCTTCCTGTTCTTTCATCACATTTACTTATTGCACTATGTGCAGATTGTAAATAAACGAAGAAAAGAAAAAAAAAACAAAAAGTTAATTCATTAATCACGTTCCGTCACCAAACCTAGGCTGGAAGTAACTTAGCTACTTACTTACTTATACACTATATATATAAAATTAATAACAATAAATATATTCATATTCAAAAATTTATTTTCAAGTCAAAACACGTTACATTTGCTAATAACGTTTAACGTTTAAAAGTTATTAACAGATGGATCGTGGTTTTATTGGAAAGAATTTTTTGAAAATGAAAAAACATGAGTTTTTTTTTAATATATACAAATTAAATACTCATTTTTACTTTTTATTCTTAAATTAATTTATTGAAATGTTAAGTCAGTCAATATTTATATTATATATTTTTTGTTTCTTATTATTTTTCATTATTAATTTTGCACCTCCTTTCTCTTATAATTTTCATTCGTCAAAGTTTATTATATATATATCATCAAACATCACTCTTACCGAAACGCAGTTCATATTTTTTCATTTTCAAAAATACGGAAAAATTTGACTAATCACGGACTAGGAAATGTTCTCAATTAGAATTAAAATAAATAAATTCATCCGAGTAGTAGATTCATATCTCCGTTGTGAACTTAGATATTTTTTTATAATTGAGCACAACCTATCCGACAGTTGTTCGTATACATTATATATAACGACAATCGTCGTATGTAGTCCACCTATATAAACTAATTCATTAAAAATATAATAAGAATTTTTATAAAATGATTCATCATGAAAGCTTTAATTTTATTATAAGACGTTTAAGAAGGTATTGAACGTAAGTATAACAATACGTTTTAAATAAAATAAGTTTTAATCGTTCGAAGTTTAGTTTATTTAAATTAAATAATTTAGTATGAATTATAATTATATAATTATAACACAAATCACTTAATTTATACGATTTGCCTTCGAAAAACACAATAGGAAGTGTTAATATATCGGATAGTCTTATCCTTTATATATGTAGTCCGTAATTTTTACACACACACACACACACATATATATATATATTTATTAGGGGTGAATCCACCGGTACCGCTATTCATGGGAAGCCGTATTAAGTAAAAATAAAAATTATAAATTATAATTACTTCCTTTAATACTTAATGGATACAAAGTGCTTAATAGTTTTAAATCTTTCATGAAGTCAATAAGCAGGTAAGTTTAATAAAATTCGTGCCTTTTATATTTCATGTAGGCAACCAAACTAACACTGCTGTCTACCTTTCGGATAGTAGATCTCCTGGGATGCTTAGAGCTGGACTTATTTAGTATTTCGTAATGAAGTGCGTGCATTATTATTTGCTGACCTTGACGTGTACTAGGCAGAGTTTTAACCGTCAGTCCCCCTACAGGGATAGAAAAGTGCTTGATCTTGGCGGTTTTCTTATTGTTGCATTTAGGAGTGTTGCATGTAATCTTGTACTGATCGTTTTGTTCTGTTATTTTATTTTCACATTCATTTTTTGATACAAAAAACTCTATTTAATACATAATATACCAATATTCACATTATACAGGTATTTTTAGTTATTATATTAACTTTAATCTGAAATTTAACTGAATACAAACGTGTGAATTTGATTGTTGACGAAAATGACGTTTTGAAAAAACTGCCAACACAATAATAGGTATTTTTCACCTTACAAAAATGCAAATTGGAATTTGAAAATTAGATAAAATAAAAATACTTTACATATTTTATTAAATCATTCTACTAGTTTCACTTGTTACAGCATTATCAGGGCTAAATGAAAACCGATAAAAACTAATAAATATAAATCTCCAGTCAAAAAAAAAGAATCTGTCTAAATTCTGGATTTCGTTAGTTATCCACCTACAGGGAGGAATTTGAAAAAGCTTCGTTTATTTCTAGAATTTCGAAAGGGCCATCAAAGACCTTACATTATTCGTGGCCCTGATGATGTTAACGATTATATATATAGATATATGTATATTGCGATATAGTATAAAAGTGATTTTATTTTAATTTTTAATTTAAAAATACGTGTTGCCAAGGAAGCACTACAGAAATACTTTTTCATATTCTTAAATTGGAATTTTACGAGCATGCGCTTGGAAATATTATAAAATACGAGCCTTCCCAGCCAGTTTTGAAAGTAAAGGTAGACGACAAAATAAGTGTAGGACGAAGAGAAACCATCCTTGATTCATTTCATTAAAATTACGAAATTTAATAATAATAATTCAGTTGCGACCAGACTTTTTTTTCTAAACATCCAAAATTTTTTTTGAGATTTGAACATAATAACATAAGATAGAATTTTAATAACGACGTTTACATACATAGGCTGTTATTTTGGGAATTTTTTCAATAGGATTTCGTGTAGGCTGACGCGAATACTCAGCAGTGCTGGAAATTCATTTAATATATACCGAAATAAGGGTTACGTAGTTGGGCACGATGCGATACATCTTATATTGTTAAATGGCTCGAACGATTTACATGAAATTTTGTACATACACCTGTAATTTATTAAGTATTAAAAAATGATCTGCACGGAAATTACGAATTTTGAAATTTCGGGCTTCGATTCAATTTCGGAAATTTTAAATTTTTTTTCGTCGTCTTTTTCCCGATACTTATGTAAATGTACGTTAAAAATTTAAGCTCGATCGCATTTCGAAAAGGTTAGAAATTTTATTTTACCGCACACGTGTCAATGATCTAAGGTGTCGGATCTTCCAAAAATATTTTTAAACTATGAAAGAATTATTGTAAGAAAAAAACTCCGATTGCATAATTCCAATCTTCAATTCCAAAAAACATTAACTTGTGATAATTATCAAAACTGAAATTTTTGCTTATAACTCCGCAAATGTATGAAACGAAATTATACACAAAATAATTATAGTACGTGCATTTAACGGTTTTTAAAAGTATCGCAATTTTACAAAAAAAAATCAAAATCAATTTAAAAGCTCGGTCTCCTGGGTACTGTATAGCACGATTAGATGCGTGTAACGCAACATATCGACCAACTTGGGCGTTGTTATTTACAGGAAAACATTTTTATATTAAATTTTTTCAAATTTGTAAAAAACTATTCAAAGTAGACTCGTTGGTAATTACACAAATGCTGAATATATAAACGAAAAAAATACAACGATTTTAAAAGAAAAACTCAAAGAATGGTTACAAGACAATAGAATTATAAATAAGATATTAAAAAAAAGATATATAGAATGGAAAATGGCGAGAAAAAGGCAACTTGGATATCAGAGGGCTACTGCAGACAATAAGTAAAAATGATGGTGTAAATGTCTGGAAAATGAGTGAGGCGTATAAATGGCTTTTTAGAATGAGTGGAATACTATATTCAGTAAGTAAACTGTTAAAATTATGTATATAGTTGTATGTGTGTATATATATATATATATATATATATAGTGTGTATGTACATGTACATTGGTGTATAAATATTAATTAATTAGTTTGATACCCGTCGACAAGCGAAAGCTTGACGGAATGAGGTAAAATATAATTATGCACATGTAATTTTTAATGTGAATATATGTAGATGTTTTTATAGTGTGCGTCAGTTTATGTATGTTGTGTGTGTGTGTGTGGAAATAGTGTTACATAAATGTTATTTATTTGCATGTAAGTGCACTAATATGATTTTGTAATTGTAAAAAAATAGAATAATTTTTATTCTAATTCTCCTATTGGAATTTTCATATATTTTATATATATATATGTATGTATGTGTGTGAGTGTGTAAATTTTAACACATGAGTAACCGATGCGTGAAATAAAATCTGTTTCAAACAGTATATGTATTATTTGAAATTTATTTGAAATTAATCAATTTAGCATAAACTATATTATATAGTTATAATGCAAATCATTTAATTTGTACGATTTGCATCTAGAAAAAAAAATACGATAAGAAGTTTGAGTGTATCTGACAGCCTTATGTTATAAATCAGGAAGCCTCACGTAACATGAACAAATTAGTCTGAAGAATACACAGTTCAGTCGTTTAGCGTGTAAGAATTATTGAATCAACCGTTAATTAAGGCAGCCTTCTTCTTTTCTTCGTTATCTGATTACAGATGTCGTGATCAAGAAGAATGTTTTAAAACACGATTCAAGGTTAGACTGCTTTAAATGGGATGTGACACAATATTTCAAATATTGAAAATATCAAACAACTGAACTCGTTTTAAAATTCCGTATTCTAATAAAATAGGCTTTACAACATAAATAAAAAGTCCACGAATAATTTATATTAATTATGTATTTCCCTAATACATTACATTATATATATATATATATATAAAATATATTGTAATACAAAAACTATATATATGTATGTATAAAAATAAATAACGTGATATTTGTGTCTGTAATGCGGCAACAACGGATCAGTAATCGTAAAACGAATAATAGAAATACGAATTTGAAGATTCTATTTGGAATTAATTTGCAATGCACACGGAAGTTAATAATTGAAACGGCAAATAAAAAACCCATCCCGTGCAGTAGGAATTTTATTAATAATTGAAGAGCAGTATAGCGGTACAAAAATAAATCCCGAACAAATATAGAAAGGTTAATCTGCTCAAATCCTCTTATAAAATGTTAGTTCAACATACGGTCGCACGCACACATGTACATTTGTACATATATATATGTGCTCGGTCATTTATATTTTAATACACTCCAGTAACTTTTATATTTATCAGAGCAAATCTTTGAACGTTAGCGAAGTAAAATTTAACTTTTAACAGTACCGTCTGCTTCACCATTCTACCTCTTAATTTACACACACTTTATAGATAAATAAATAAATAAAAATACATTTTGTTTTTTAGGTTTTTTACTTCTTTTAATAAATATTAGTATTTAACAGATAAAAAATCATTATCGGTCTAGTTTCACGTGATAATTTTATTTAATTGTTTCTACCCTTATAATGGCGTTACTGATAATACAATGTTCAAACATCGATAGAAGAAACAAATTATATCGATAAATATATCGTAAACCATCGATTAATAATTATACGATTTAAAGGAAGGGGAATAATGAAATGAGTAAGCGAAGACCGAAAAATTAACAATAAACCGAGATATTAATAACTTTATTATTATTATTTTTTCAACATTAAGAAAATTAATTAAACACAACGTTAAGTTTTAATAGGCGTTCTGTTTATTCCTAGAATTAGGATATGATATACCATTTCAATAAAAATATATGTCTGCATTTCTTTGCAATAACGGCTTCGACAGTGAAGACTGAATTCTTTCATTCAAAACAGTTTTTTAATCTTCAGATCCGAAGGTAATCATCATCCGTTTAAGATTATTATCGTGTATATCCTAAAGGCATTCCTTTTCTTGTTGTCGATTGAATTTCTGCGGAACTGAGAAAACATTTTTTCCATTACCGGCCAGTACAGAGTCGTCGTTATCCTCCGTAAAAAAATATATATTATTTCTGTTCATGCAACATCTACTTTATTATAATTTGAATATTTCGATTTAAAGTTAGAATCTACAGCATTGTTGCAGTCATCAATGAAAAGCTTTATATATATATATATATATATATATATATATATATATATATATATATATATATATATATATATATATAATACGATGTAATACTCAAAGACTCGTGCAGTGAGTTTTTTTCCATATTCGTCATTGTCTCATCCTCGTTTTCGAATCGAACTTATAACGTTATGGAAGATGTTATTATTTATATGGTCGAATGATAAATAAATTGTGGCCCCACGGACGAATTTCAAATAGGCTATGAGGCTCTCGTTATAACATTCCATTCATTAGATAAAAGAAGTATCAGTTTCACCATATTCTACGCTATACAAATTGACAGCATTTTTTGTTTGCCCTAAAAACTTTTGTAACAACAAGTATGTGCTGCTCCATCTTACATCGACATGTTGCACCAAACTATATTCTGACAGACCACATTGTTTTCGCCATTCCGCGAATTTTCTGATTACTCTAAGTCACATACAAATCGCAGCAGGTAGTTATTTGTACGGTTAAAGTATACACTTTATTCGAGTATAAACAATTACCTGCGTTTAAACAAATATGAATAGACATCGTTATATTTCTCATCATTTTATATAATTCTCATCATTCAAATAAATCTGAGTGAATAACTCAACAAAAAGAATTTCAAGTAAATCCCGAGAGAAAAAAAACCCGGAACAAAACACGTAAACTTAAAATTATATTCAGGCCATGACTAAATTTGCCCGAAACTGAAACTATGACCGAAATTTAAAATCATCAGTAGTCGGTTCTTACCCGCATAAAATTTATAATTTTACTTCAAAATTTGGTAACGTCTGAAAGGATTTAACGTATATAGATTTAAACAGACAACGGGTCCAAAATAAAAACTAAAAATCCTCCACCGTGTACGTACGCACCCCCTTGAACACCGGAATGAATAAATAAATAAATAAATAAAGCATGCGCCTAGCCCGATAAAAAAATACCTCAACCATAAAAAGATTCTAAAAAAATCGTACCTTATATCGTGCGGAAATAACATCTCTAGAACAAACAAAAAATAAATAAAATAAATAGAAAATATAAATACGTTCGATCGAAAAATGAAACGTTAAAAATAAGAATTTTAAACTATTTTCTTAATTAAGAAATTATAATAATTTTATAATATCGTTAGAAAATAATCAAAAATATATTTATTTATAGTTATAGATATGGACTTAAGAACCTTTTCGCAACCTTCAAATAGCCATAATCCATAGATATAATTTAAGAATTACGTTATACACCTCGGTGGTATACGCGATACTAATTATAAGAATCCTATTTGTACAACGAAAAAAAAAACGAATAGTAGCGCTAATACGTACAATATATGTACATACATATAAATAAATAAATCTTGTATTAAATAATTAATAATCATAATTTATAAATATATCGTGTATCGTAACTCGCCTTACTAGCATAGCTTACAAGATTATGATTAATCAAAGTAAGTACAAACGAAGAATGCGCAACTATTACAACGCTAAGAATGTATTCTTTAACAGGAGGTAATTACAAAATATTATGCGTATAATCTATTCTGGTATAATGGGAAGTATTTAGTACATATATATCTAGGGCACCAATTCTAAAAATGCACGTACAATCTCGTCAGTCTCTATATTTTGTGTTTCATTATTAAATCATTACTTTCATATTTAATTTCCCAAAATTTCGGTTTGAATTGTTTAGTTAATTTGTTGATGGTGTTAAAGAAATCCTTCTGTTCATTATGAATTGCATTATGTTTCAATTTTTTGCAAAAATCGCTATAATATTTTTCTTTGTCAAATTTACATTTTTTTTTTTTCCGAACATAATTCGCGATAATCATCTTCATTACCAGTAATCCCCTTTTATCTATTAAGTCGCCTTAATTCTATGAATTCCAAAGTTTCTTTCCTAATCAAATGACTGCGCTTTTTCAAGCTCATATTCTTATTATTACGTTGAGGTTATTGATTGTATTCCATCACGAAGTAACCTCCATGCTTTATTCGCATCATTCGCTGCTAATATTTTTTCAAAAAATTTATTATTATTCGTACGCTCTATAATATTTTCCCTTTATCCTTTTGGTATACATAGACAATGTTCTTTCTCGGTTTTAATTACTGTCTTTAACTTCAACAAATTGTGATCACTATTACAAATTGGTTCTAACACTATTCTGGAATTAAAAATCATTGATCTCTACCTGACCTTTATCAGTGTGAAATCAATTTGGTTTTTCGTTTTTCCATCAGAGGAAGCCCAAGTATATAACTTTCTCGACGGAAGCCCATGTATATAACTTTCCCGACGGAAGTTGGAACATTGTTTTCATGATGGACATATCATTTCCGGTTGCAAATTCTAAAAACCAGTCTCCACGCTCATTTCTAATTCCGAGCCCAAACTGGCCAACTATTCGGCGTAAATGTTGTTCATTTTCATTAATACATGCCTTGCCAATCTTAGCATTAAAATCGTCCATTATTACTGCAATTTCTCTGTTCGGTATTCTTTTTAGCTCGTTCAATAGTGTATCATAAAACTGCTCCATTTCTCCATCCCTAACACGCTTATAGTAGGCGCGTACACCTGTATTATATGTATCATTATAGGCTTAGCGTTCAATGAAACAGTTAAAATCTTATCCGAAACTGCCCGATATTGTTTTATTGAATTTTGCAATTTTTTGAAAAGTAACACAAGCAACGGCATTCCTCGACACGTCTTCATTAACAGAGTAATATACTGTATAATCATCCGTTTGAAAGTGCCCAGATCCATTCCAATGTCTTTCAGCTAAACCGCCAATAGCAATATCATATATTTTTAGTTCATCGTTAATCACTTGTGAGTTTTTCGGTTTCCTCTAACATTCCAAATTTCTATTTTAAAATAATTTCTGAGATTCGTATTAGCATTCGTAATATGACCAGTAGCATAGTTTCCATGAGAAAACTAGTTCTTTCCTGTTACATGGTCAGTCGCAAATTTCATACATGATGGCCTGAAAACATCAGCGCCGGGACGCACAACATTACTTCATCTATAATTGGACTAATCATGATTGTCATGAGAAAATAGACCAACTCGGATTCTCTTGTCCAAGTTGGGGTCTACAGCACCTTCCGTTACACCGTCGCCCCCGAACATGAAGAACCAACGCTGACCAGTAAGCCGCTTCACTGTAGACATATGCTATCTGGATAAAGTGTCACTATATTGGGGGGACATCCTAGCCTTGGGACAAAATCCAAACCGCAAGGTATCGGTTGTTACTGAGGAGGTAACAATTAAAAGGTTTTTACGGCGCCCTAAATTCGCCGAGGGAGAGAAAGTCATAGGATTTTACAGATTTTTAATAGCTAGTTCCTCAAGCTGACCATCTACATCCTTGTGTCCACTACCCTGTCGCTACTGGAATTGTCTGCTAGAGACTTTCTGCCAGTAGCCGCTCTTGGTTCGCAACTGCTTATTGGTTATTCACAGCTGGTCAATAGATCTACTGGTCATTCTACTATCCACCACCTGTCAACGAGCCCCGTTCCGGTTATAGCTCCGGATCCCACGAGGTACCTGTATACTATACTAATATTTAAAACTGTTAAAAGAAAGAGACAACGATATTTAAAAACTTAAAATTGTAATTTCTGTTCTATTTGTGATATCCATATGAAATAAAGGTTAGAACGAATCCAATAATATAGGCTATTAGCTATGCGAATTATATCATTATTAGTTTAATAGTTTTTGAGTTAAATAGGAACAGACAAACAAAAGACTTTCTGTTTATGTGAGATAAAAATAGCCCGCTGCAGTGATTATAATGAAAATATTCGCAAATCACAAACATATACTACAGTTTTATATATTAGTATAGATAGTATAGATATATACGCAAACAAACGTACACTGTATATATACATATACATATCGTGGTGGCATAGTTGCTAGAGTGCTCGCTGTCAACTCGACGGTCGAGGGTACGAAACCAACTCGCGACATAAAAGAGTGACACCCCTTCGTATAATATAAAATGAGCGCGCACCTGCATTGTATATAGATAGTGCCTTGAATGCTAGTCCATTTTGTGCGCAAAAATAACATGTACAATAGCTAGTCATAGCTAGTCACGACGTTCAGCAACGAAGATTTTATATATATATATATATATATATATATATATATATATTAGAAGTTATCCACGGCTTCGTCTGTGTAATTATTTTTTTTAAAGCTTTGTTCGGCATTAATATCACAAATAGGGCAGAAATTATATTAATTTAAAGTTTTAAGAAGTAGGAGACATGGATATCTCTATTGAATCGTTTAAAATTTAACACGTTTTCCGGTTCAAATGCATCTTTACTAACAACACCCGCAATACAAATCACGTTTTGTTACGTTAGGGGCGTCTGATTTGTGATCTCAATGTGAAACAAAGCTTAGAAAGAATCCGATAATATAGGCGATAAGCTATGCGAATTTTTTCATTATCGCTTTAAGTTTTTGAGTTAAATCCAGACAGACACGGACAAAAATTAAAAAAATAGATTTTTTTATATATTAGTATGGAAGTATATATATATTTATATATAATAATAATAATAATAATAAAGGCATGTAAACATACACAAATAATAGATAGATAAATAAAGATATAAAGAAAGAGTTTTAAATGCGCATGTGTGTCTGTATATGTACAATGTTCGTTGGACGTAAAGAGAAATGATAAAGTTTAAAGAGGTAACAAGAGACGAAGAACGCGGTTTAAGAAGTTAAAAAGCAACCAATAAGGAGTTGATGAACACAACGAGAGGCGCAAAAAATACGAATAAATAAGGATTAGACTTTAACGAATTAAAGTTGGTTGTTGTCATAGTAGTAATAATACACAATTCTCACCAAAACTTACCAACACTAAGTTGTAGAGGGTCCCAGTATTTGACTAACGGTTGATAGATAAAACGTAGCAATAGACTTATTGTTGTAGAGACGGAGTTAGAAGATACATCATACTACCGACTTTAGCTGATATATATATATATATATATATATATATATATATATATATATATATAGAGAGAGAGAGAGAGAGAGAGTGATAGTAACTTGTTTGATGTGGAGCGGATTAATTGAAAAAGCTACACCCCCGCAATCGACAGAATAATCGACGACGGTTAGGGGCAAAGAATCATTTATAGGAAGTAAAGTTAAAAGATTAAGAGAATGAAAGAGAGATACTACATTTCAAAACCAGAAGAGAGAACAAGAGAAAAAAGCTCAAGAAGAAAACGTCCGTCTTAGTTTATATCGCTTAGAATCTTCGCCGCTGTTCCCATTGACCCCGAATCGTTGTTTATCGACAGTTAACCCCTCCCCAAACACCGATGTAAAACTCTGTTTCCTATTTACACATTATTTATATACTTTTCCCCTTTTTTAATTAATTTTCTCGTTCGTCCCTTTCACTTCGAAATAAACAAGGGCAATATTGAGAAATTAGATATTTAATTGAAAAAACTAGTTCTTACGAATAGATTCGAATAAATAATAATTATTATAAATACGCGATAAAATAATCTACAACACAAACGGGCTAAATATCATCGTGACCTTTACACTAACGTGTCATGTATTAGTTGCTTCCAGCCATATCTGTATGGACTTTTCTTCATTGTCGTGGGTTCGAGTATACACCGAATACGCAGGATTTGAGGGGGTTTTTTTTTTATTTTTGGAATAAGGATACTTAATATTAGGAAATTCGGAACAAAACGAATCGGAATAATAAACGAACGAGCGAGAAAAAAATAATTCGTATAAACGAATAAATAAAATATCATCACGATAAGTTTATAAAAAATAATTCGTATAAACGAATAAATAAAATATCATCGCGATACGTTTATAAAAAATAATTCGTATAAACGAATAAATAAAATATCATCGCGATACGTTTATAAAAAATAATTCGTATAAACGAATAAATAAAATATAATCACGATACGCTTATATGAATCCACTACTGGATATAAGGGTTCCTCCTTTTCTTCGATCTATAGCAATTATCGGCTGACATTTTTATATTATCCTGCCAACTTCCTGTATCCTTCCTTTGGCATCTATTTCGTTATTCTTTTCATCCACCTGTCATCATTTCATCTTGCCACGTGGCCTGTCCAGTTCTATTTCTAGTACGTCGCGCGTTCTAATGCACTGACAGTTTAGTTTGCCGTCTTACCCATGCATCGGCTTTCCTGTCTGATATCAACATCCTAACATTATTCTTTCGTTGGCTTTCTGAGTTACGGCGCGTTACCTAACTATATACTTAAATATAGTAAAAACACCGCGAACCAAAATGTAAGCCTAAACAAAACTTTTATTCCTTTCATAAAGTAGCCGTAAAATAAACAAAACTTTTGTTTCTTTCCTGTTTGCTTCTCTGTATTCAGTTCCTTCACTATCACATTCGCATCGACATAAAAAAAAGTTCATTTCGTATTTCTATCTCTGCTTGAAAATATTTTATCTATAATGTTTATGAAACAAACCGAAAAGTTAAACACATATGGAATATAGACACACACATATATATATATATATATATATATATATATATATATATATATATATATATATATATATATATATATATATACGAAGCGAAATATTTCTATAACACCGGATTAAGTTAACCACAAATGGAACAGAAGAAGTATCCCCTTTAAAAAGCGCATAATCAGAAACACTGTAAAATACATAAAACATCAATCTTAGCACCGAGCCTTACATGGCTGTTAATTTTAGAAACACATTCAAAAAGTTATCATCTCGATGGAATATTAGAGTGTAAAAAAAAAGGAAAAAAATTAAATATTAAAAATATAAAGAATTATGCCCAGGAATATATAAGTGTAACTTACTAATACATATATATATATATATATATATATATATATATATATATATATATATATATATATATATATAATATCTATACATATGAAAAGAATATATTATATAACTCGAGAAAAATATTACGTACACACACACACATATATATGTATGTATGTATGTATGTATATATCATAACAAACTGAGAAGCGAGAAAGCAAGTACAATAGGTAAAGATAGAATAGGGAATTTCAATGTAACTTCTAAGTGGAAGTTTATGATCTTTTTAAAACCGAAAAGTTTTCTTCCAACTTACATTCGCTTATATACGCTTATTTCTTGTCGGATACTAGCTCATCCATTTCCTTATCCTTAACCGCTGGTTCACCTCCTCATCTGTGTACCATTTTAACCCGCGGCTATATTTATTAATATTGCAAAAGCGGCTGCTCGATTTTTTTTTCTCAGCGGCAGATGTAAGAAGAGAAAGACGAAATTGTGAAACTACCGGAGACTAACTTCTCTCATAAAAATGAAAACCAAAAAAAAAACAATTTCTTTATTTTTCCTTTTGTTTTATCGCCCAAAAAAAAATGTTGCTTTTCAAAGATAAATTAAAACGACGGTTAAAAGCACACACACACACTATACATTTTTCCTTAGTTGACCGTGTTCTATTTATGGTTAAATGAATAGGAAAAAGTGCGCGACTTATTTCGAAAATTAATCCGCCCACTCTACGAAATTTGAAAATAAATATGTAACTGGAAGTTTTAAACTTACAACTTTAAACCGAGATAGAAAAATCGCGCGACGCATACAAGAAAAAAAAATTTGATTCAACATTTTCCTTCGATAAAAATATATACCCGACTAACGGATTAGAAAATTACAAATTAAAGCATCTAAATACGTCTTACATTCTCGAAATATTATCGCCCCTTTGTCAACTCGATAGCGGCTATATATTCAATAAAAGTTCTGCGTTGCTTTAGCTAATACTTTAATTAAATAATTTTTATTTATAATCGGTTCCAAATTATTAACTAACAAATATTTAATGATTGTAAACTTAAAGAATAACACAGAAATTACATAATAAAGTAACGGTGATGATATAGTCACCATTACCATTTACTAGAATATAATAATGAAACAAACACATATATACATTATTAACATAAATATTTTAAAAAATAACACTACTATTTATATCGTAACAACTATTCAAACATTAGTTGCAAAATATCGAATACACAATGTAATTCTTACAAGTAACTCAAAATTTATAGCTGATCTGATTCGTACAAATATAAATAATCATATATCGGTTCACTGCTGAACGTAGGTTCTCCTTATCTCTGTCATTCGTTCCGGTTTTGAGCTATTACGTTTTTCCCCGCTTCCTGAGTTATACCATCATACCAACGAGTCAGCCGTCTGCCAATGTTTCTTCTCTTATGAAGCGACCATTTCATCAACCTCACTGTCCGAGAAACTCCCACTTGACCTGATTTCTCCTAGTATTGGTACATCCAGTTGGTAATCTATTCAACGATTTACATTGATCCCAATTTAATTTTTGTCCTATTTTATATCTTCCGATGGTTCTATTTCAGTTGTAATCTATTTCAGCTATTTAATCAGTGCAGCTATGTCCTGTTTTTATCACCAGCAAAACAACCAAATATATTACAAATTAACGTTATCGAGGACATAAAAAACATCGATATCTTCGCGTAGAATGTGTCGCGAGTGATAAGCGATAAATTATAAATACGGAATAGTGTACGATAAAATTTTAATTTCGGAAAGGCCACCGTGGTTTGTTTAACACTATCCTCTAGTTCAGGCCTATATTAACCTCAATCTCGAACGTTAAACATAAAATATGGAAAAAAGTTGTAATACCACGTATTTACGATATTATATATGTATATACTTATATACTTATTATTTATCTCGCCCCTAAACAGTGAAAATGTACAAAATAAAAGAACGGAGGTGTAAAAACAACCACAACCGAACGGAAATTTGACTTTTCGGAACGACATTACTAACGACAACAACAAGGGGGTGAAATTTTAAATAGTTCGAGATAATTTATCATCGCGAATTTCAGAAAATAAAAGTTATCGTTCACTAAATCCTACCTCCAATAAGTATAAACTATACCACTGTATATAAAACATATTTATACGTACAAAACGCACACAGTAGTACAGGAAATTAACAGCAAGAGTACAGGAAATTGTCCTAGTTACTTTATATATATATATATATATATATATATATATATATACACGGCCGATGTTTTTTTAGATACTTAATCGAGTTTCAAAAAATATAATGAGAAAATTACGAACATTATTTTAAATTAAAAATAGAATGAAAATAGTCCCGTTTTAAATGTGTAAACGACCTTCGTAAGATAATTTAAATATTATCGATAAATACGCACAGTTATAGCGACTGTAATGAAGATTACAAGTTGATTCTTCCCCGGTAGGATAAAAATAAATTCAGATAATTAAACAATACGGATTTAATTAAAATCTTGTCCAGTTTGCGTAAAGGTTTTTTTCGTTACATACTTAAACTTATTTTTGTTGGTAGTACAAGGCAAGATGTTTGGAAAGTCAACCGTAGGAAGGAAAAGATTGGAATATATTGCGACAAATACAGGAATCGCTAAAACATACGATGTAAACAATGTAGCAAGGGAAAGAAGGCTATAAATGACTGACCGTTACCATTATTGATGTGCAACAACCTTGGCGGGAGATGCTACCTGATGATGATATGATGAATCGATTATAAAAAAATATGAGAAAGAGCATTATTTTAAATTAAAAACAGAACGAAAATAGTCCCGTTTTAAATATGTAAATGACTTATGAGCTATACTATTACTTAGCATTACATTGTAAATATAAATAACTAATTTAGTTATATTCCGTGTTTCGCGTTGTCTCCTCGTTCCGTGTGATACACAATTGTGTGTGTGTGTGCATGTATGTAGTTATTGATCGATAAACGTATACTTTTATCTTTGCCGTGATTGCTATCGGGCTAGGTTAACGTAAACGTGTATACGTATATATTTATTTAACTATCTATTTATTATTATCATTTTGTCTCTCTTTCTATAAAACGATAGTTACGTTCGATCGATCTATTGTTATTATAATCTACTATCGTAGGATAACGTAAATAACTGTTTACTTTAACCTAGCAATGGCGCGCACTCTTAATATCGTTCATAACATCAGTTCGTTTTCGATAAGATAATGCATAGCTTTCCGCCAACACAAAGGAAACAAGTAATCCAATCAGGAACTTCTAGTTCAACAGACGCCGCTACCACAAACGCAATAACCTTCGCTGCAGCTAGCAATTTGGAAACGGGTGATAATTGTTCTTTGCATAATAATACTAAATATTTAGGTAATACAGATACACATACTAATACAAAATCGAAAAAAAAAAGAATTAAGCTTAAATAAAACAGAAAAATTAATTATTTCAAAATCTCACACCGATACACCGATAATTGGAAAGTTTCATGGAAACGACTGCTTAATTCTCCAGATAATTATAATCCGTCATTAACTTCCATAAAAAAAAAAAAAAAAAAAAAAAAAAAGGAAAAATAGGTACTAATTACAACCGATTTGAATACGTACTGCAGGACTCTGATACTGACACCACAGATATAGAAATGAATCCCATCTCAAAAACCAAATAAAAAAAAAAAGTAATCTAAAAATAGATCCTTCCAATACAACAAAACAAGATAAAACCGCATCTTCACATCCACCACCAATTATAGTAAAAAAAGTTAATGATTATTTAAAATTTGTAAAACTTTTATGTGACACATTAAATTCGTTTGATTTTACTTGTAAATCTAGGAGAGACAGCGTTACAACCCAAAACACCAGATTGTTACAGAGAACTAATTAGAATTATAAAAGATAATAATGAATTATATTTCACATATCAGCTACCTGAAGATAAACTTCTGCGTATTGTTCTGCGCAGTCTACATCATTCTACACCGAATCACGCTATCTCAGATGAACTTACAAATCTGTGTTATAATAAAAACGTAACCAATATTCTTCACCAGAAAACTAAGGCACCTATGCCGCTATTCTATGTTGATCTACTTCAAACATCACAAAACAAAGAAATATTTAACCTTATTTGCTCTATACCACCGTACAGGTAGAAGAACCTCGTCGTAACAGAGGATTAGTACAATGTACTCGTTGTCAAAATTACCGACATACAAAAGCCTTAACTTACCATTCCGTTGTGTTAAGTGTGGTGGTAAACACCATCTACGAACTGCACTAAACCAGAAAATACTCCGGCAATATGTGCACTTTGTAGCGGCGATCATCCAGCCAATTATCGAGGATGTCCTGCTTATAAAGACGAATTAAAACCAAGAAATATAAATAAATACCAAAATAAATAAATTAGAATTAGTCTAAATGATGAATATCACTTTGAAACTCTAACTACAAGTAACTACAACATAGATGCGATTAGTTATTCAGCTAAAAATATAAATGAACAGTACAATTCATTAAATTACGCAGGAAGAGTTAAGAATAAGAATTTAGCAAGGCCATCCGACATCGAGCAAGACTAACAAAACAGTGAGAGTGTAACACAAATTTTCAATAGTTTTTTAAACGATTTCAAATAAATTATCAACCCACTTATATCGTTACTCACTAGAGTAGTAGATCATCTCATGCTGCCCAACACGCAAAAATGATTATCCAAAAAAGCTACTCAATCATCACTAGTAATATTACTATGGAATGCCAATGGGCTACAAAATAAGCAAATAGAATTACAAATGTTACTCAATCAAAAAAGAATCGATGTAGTAATGATCACTCTCACCTAACTGATCGTAACAAATTTTCTATTAACGGATATAAAATTTATAATGTTAGTCATCCTGATGGCACGGCACATGGCAGCTATACTCGTTAAAAACAACTTACAACATACTGTTTCATATAAATCATCCTCAAATATAATACAAGTCATCGCCATAACAATTCATAGTGACTCTCTTAACATCATTCTTGCATTAATGTATTGTCAGACCGTAAAATTTATAATAACGAACTTGATAATCATTTTAAACAGTTCGGGAAAACATATGTGTGCGATGGAGTCTACCAAATGGGGTTTTGCACACACCGAATAGTAGAGGAAAACATCTAAATAAATAGTGTCCGACCGAAACAAGATTTTCAGCCGAAACCGAAACTTATTTAGACATACTAAACTTTGTATTGTATATTAAAATCTGGTGCATTTTATACACAAATACAGACAATTAACTCATGTAAAATACAATAAAAAGTAATAGTTGCAATATTTAACAAAGATAGTTATTATTTATGTTATATTCACAATTTGACATTAAATAATAAATTGAAGTTAGATTTAATATTCGTAATTAAAAAGTTTTATATTGTACGTTACGAAAAGTAATTTTTCTACGTTTTCGCCAAGCAGGTTACTCCGACGATCTGCGTATATTTGTCCAGCGGCACTAAACAACTGCTCGCCTGGAACACTAGTAGGTGGAGCAGAAAGATACGTTAAAACAGCTTTTCTCAGGGTAGGATATGAACTACTGTTCCAATAACAATATATGTCAGCATTGCGTTGCAATAATGACTCCGACAGATAAGATTGAATTATTTTTTCCAAAACAGTTTTTTGATCTTCAGATATGGTTGCCTGCATCTGTTTAGGAATATTATCGTGTATATCCCAAAGACTTTCTATTTCTTGCTGTAGGTTGGAGGCTGGCAATACCAATTCTGTAGAAACTGAGGGAACATTTTCTCCACCACCAGAAAGTATAGGATCCTCTACGTCGTCGTCATCCTTTGTCAAAAAAGATATTATTTCTCTCATTGCAGCATCCACTTCATTGGAATAGAGATATTTCGATTTAAATCTTGGGTCCAGCATTGTCGCAGCCATAAATGAAGAGTGCCTTTTTATAAAAGAAAATTTGGTATTCAATGAATCGTACAATGAGTTTTTCATATTTGTCAGCATCTCATCTTCCTTTTCGGATCGAACTTGTAGCTTGCGCTTCAATAATGATATCAAAGGTATTACTATTGATATGCATGCGCCATCAAATGATAAATCAAGTGTGGCCTCAGAGAAAAATTTTAAACAAGCTGTGAGGTTCGTTAAAACATTCCATTCATTACATAAAAGAGTATCAATTTTACCATAAGTATATTGGTAATTAAACACAAGTTATAACCGGAAGTTAGCCGAACGACGCGCGACAATTAATGAGTCATAATAATTACACTAAGTTTCGGCTAATATTTGGCCGAAACCGAAACTGTGGCCGAAACTAGCCGAAACCGAAACCGAACCTTCGGCCGGTCTTTATAAATAACATAATCCAAAAGCAACAATTACACTTTACAGCACCAAACCAACCCACCTACTGGCCTACACACCAAAATCGTACTCAGAATTATTGGATTTTTATGTTACTAAGGGAATCAAACACATAATTGAAGAGTGTAAAAACAAACATATCTGAAATTTCTTCCGATCACTATCCAGTACTCCTATCACTAGTTACAATTCCAAAAAAATTAATGCCAATGCACTGTTAATCAACAAATTAACCGATTAGAGAAACTACCCTAATTTGTCTTTTCCATTTTTATTTTGTTTCAGCTACATTACACATACATACAGTCAATTAATATATATATTTGTTTTTTGGATAAATACTTCCCACTTGCGGAGGCTTTTCGATCGACGGATTTATTTTCCAATTAACCTACCTGACGTCTAGGATGGGTCTTCGGGGATAACTCCTTAAATAATGACCGCAATTTGATAAACTTTTTTTTTTTACTCGTCTTACATATCCGTTGGCGGCTGTAATGTTTTATGTATGCAGCAAAAAGTGTTGCCGCGCTTTTTTGCAGATAAAGTAGGCATAGATGGATATTTATGGATAACTCTGCGGACATTGGTCGGATTTTGGCAAACCTTTTTTGGTTTTATTCGTAATCATCTTCTAAATACTTAACCCTCCGATAGATAGCCCCTAGTTTTTTCTTAAGCGTTTTTTCTGTTTTCTATATTTGTTTGTTGTTTTTTTACACACACTGAAACTACACACATCTAATTTGCCTTTTCCATTTTTATTCTGTTTCAGCTACATTACACATACATACAGTCAATTAAAACTAGCCCCACCGAGTAAGTTCGAATGCGGAACCCCAAAAAACCTCATCATCGTAAAATTAAATCGAATATATTTCTTCATAGAAAATACGAAGGAAATATAAATAATGTTTTTAAATAAATAAATGAAAGTTATCAACGAAATAGTAAAATAAAAATTTCGACAAAATGAATGTACTTTTACGTACGTGTATCTTCTTTGAAACTTATAGATATAAATATTTTTATGTTATGAACATAGTTAATAATCCGAATACACGTTCGCACAAAATTCATTTTTATATAAAATAATAATAATAATAATAATAATAATAATAAACATAAAAATAATGATGGGCAATTGTACGGCGACAAAAAAATAAAATCGTCTGAATAAATGAACTAAGGAAAATAGAAAAGTGTATAAGGAAGCCGGATAAAAAAATCAGTTATCAGTATTAAGATGAAAAATCAGTCCAATACAGGCTTGATAAATAAGGACAATTTATTTTCTGGGCGTTTATACGTGATTATTTTTCCTGAATTTCCAACGAGAGAATCAATATTTACGGCTCGCTCAACCCCAGACGGTAGTTTTATTACCTACCAATTGTTCCCAGTTCTGTATTATATCGTTCAAGCTCATTATCACTAATTTCTGAATTTTATATCTATACGTCACGTTTTTAGCGCAGTCGAACTTCTCTCTCTCACACACCACACATATATATTTATTCATTTCTAATTTTTATACTTGTCACGTCCTTATCACACTCTGCTTTTTATATACGCCTACATACATCGTGTATTTTCGGATGGTTTCGAAATTCTTGGTCGATCCGTCACAGTCGCATTTTTATATTCCTTAATATAACATCTCTGAATCATGCATATCACTTCAGTTTTTACTGTTCAGGGTCTAAGTATCCTAAATATTTTGCAATTTAATTCCCATTCCTGCAAATAGTGAAATTTTATCTGATTACTTGACTTTTCTTCTTGTATTATAACAATACAATTTCGAATACGCATTCTTAGCAGTGCGACAACAGACTTATTATATAGTGAAGGTATCGCGGAACTCTAGAATTTATGGTAACAAAGTTACTGATGTATAGTCAAAGGCGAAGTTTTGTACGATTCTAGGTTACCTCTTCAGATATGTCACTCTCTGATTTCCATACAGCTTATAATTAAAATCTTCCACGAATATTAAATATTAATAATTCTCCATAACGCTCCCACTCGTCTGATAAGCAAATCAACCTTCAACGAAAATCATAAATTCTACAATGGTCACCACTATCAAACTGAGCAACTTTAAACTCCTTGATTTCAATTGGTTACCGTCCTCATCGTGTGTTTCTTCTTCTTTATAAATTTCAAACCATATATCGTATCAATATTTAACGGTTTTAGCCACGTGTTAATAGGTTTAATTGCTTTCTGCAGTGTCAAAAATAAAAATAAAAAAAAAATCAAATTTTATATATATATATATATATATATATATATATATATATATATATATATATATATATATATATATAGTGTTAAGTGTTGTTTTGTTTTATTTTATGTTTAAGGGAGAAAAAAAATACGCATGAACTATTTTTATGTTAAAATTAGATTTTATGTCATACAACAACCACTGCGTTATTTTTATTTAACACGCAATCATATGCCAACACTAAATACATATACGGGTCAACAAGACAAGAGCTAAAAGTTCATTGGTCATATACGATAGAACGGTCTGGAAAAAACACAGATTTCAGTAAAAATAAATAACAATAGGACCAGAAGACAGCCTCGCTGATTACAAACGTAAGCTTAAAGGGAATTATTAAGAACTTGGAATAACCGGAATGGCACGTGATTTCCCAGTCCATCATTTCACGATGATTTGTCACAACTTCTAAACAGACATACGACTGAAGAAGAAGAAGAAGTTGATATTATTTATTTTACTATTTGTATAACAATTAGTCCAGCCGACATCATCTTAGAAAACATAATCGCGGTAGCATAATAATAGAAAGCGGTATAAGTAGAATTCTGTGATATCTAAATTGTTCGTAAATTATACCAGTTACATTTTCGCGGCGACAAAAATATTTTAATTACCGTGAAACTTCTAGACGGCGTATTTCTGGGGAATTATCAAACCGGTTTGTTTCGGTCCAATTGGGATAATTAGATAATCTAGTTGCTTGTTTATTGGCTTCGTGTTTAATTACCTCTGTCACATATGGTTTTTTAGGTCTTGATGTAATGTACTATGATGATGCATCATCCAATGTTTTTAATGTCTTGTTCTGAAAACATCGTATCAAATTGAGATTTTTTATGTTTGAACTACAACCCCATACAGGAGCTAATACTCGAGCTTATTGAATAAGAGAGCCTATGAGACAGTACATCTACTTGATTTTCATATTAAGCTCATTTTTTTCGACTTGAATACACCGATGTCCCACGTTAACCTTTCATCCAAATGTAAACTCAAATACCCTATGCCATTTTTTCTTTCGATTGTTTTATTATTAACCATAATTTGTTTTGTCGGATCAATCCTCTTGTAAATTTTATACGACACGATTTATCTTAATTTATTTTTATTCGCCATTTTTCAAACCATGTGCATACTTGGTTAACTTGCCTCATTTGAACAGTGACTTTCACAAATAATTGCCGTGTTCTCGACAAATGTAGCACCAATGTTTACTTCAGACGTATTTAATGTGTATATGAGATAAATAAATGAACCAAGCACACTCCCGTGCGGTACCCTTGCTATTATTGGATATATTTCAGGTACCGAATATATATATATATTTTTTAACGTAAAAATGCCCTTGTCGGCCTGTTGGCTAAGATCAAAGTGATTTATAAATGTCCGCGATATTTAAACAACATTAAAAAAATTATTTTCGTATTTTATTCTATAATTACCAGTGTCTAATTTTTTCCGTATATATATATGTTTGTGCGTGTGTATGCATAGACACATAAAATGATTAGTAAATTCAAAGATTTCTTCTATTGTAGTACGTTACATTATTTAAATCCTATTAAAGGGATGATAATGCATGGTCATGAAATTATGTTACCCTTGTTGGCGGAATTAATACGCGTTAACCCAATTTATCGTTAAAATATATATATATATATATATATATATATATATATATACAAATACATACATACATAAAATACATATGTTAGTTGCTGCACACGGCACGTTAATTTAGATTAATAATAACAATAAAGTTCGAAGAGGACATCACCTAATCAATAATCATCGACCCCAAGATTGATCAGACCTGTTCAAGGGCATATTCTGTAGAGCCAAATTACACAGAGTTCGCCATTGGCAACTGCCTGTTTCATTACTTCCAGCAAATTGGTAATTACTTATCAAACAATTAAGTTAAATCGTTAAGATTTTTGCCATTTGAAATTTTCGTTTCTAGTATGTTTGGAACTTAGTTTGTGAGAGCAGAATATGAAAACGTTACACCAGTATGTGTGATTATATATATATATATATATATATATATATATATATATATATATATATATATATATATATATATATATATATATATTGTGGACAATGTCAAAATGATAACTGGCGCCAGTTCACTACAGCAAATGGTCAGATGCGCCCAGGACAGGGATAGATGGCGATCAATTACACAGAACAATTAAAGTGTATCATAATATCACGATGCTCGGACCGAGCCCAACGACTATGATGATGATATATATACGTATTTTATATAAAAAAAGCAATATTTTGGATATAACTTTCGTTTCGAGTGTGAATTTAATTTAAAGGGGAAGTTTTTGAAATCGAGAAAGGTACTTTATTATAAAAGCATAAGAGAATTTTCTCTTTGAAAGATTATCATTTCTGAAAATGACAAGCGGTATAGCCAACAGCAATGTCGTACCGATATAGCAAGAAGAAACGGAAATACAATATTTAAAACTGAAATAAGCAAGACGAAATGCCACAGGATGAACGAAGAAATAATAATGATAAACAAATAACTAGGTAAGAAAATCTAAATGCAAACTTTAACGAGGGTTCAACATCTTTTACACACACACACACATATATATATATCTTCAAAAAGAAAACACTACTCAAGGAACTGAAAGGAGGAGAGAAGTCGCTTAACCGCATTTCGTTTATTCTCTTAGCCCGTTGTAAAAAAATAGAATAAAATAAAGTAAACCGATAAACGAACAAATTCGGTTTCACTCGTTTGCTTCAGGAAACTTACACCCCAACCAATCCTCTTTACTTTACATAATATAGTTATCATCGAATTATGTGAATTTTTCCCCTCATTTTGGGGATAGTGTGTTTCTTCCCTGGATGTTAAACAAAAATAATACGTTTAATAATGGCTCCGAAAAATAGAGAATCATTCAATGTTTCATTATATTTTTGTAGTTATATTATCATCATCATTAATATTATTTATTATCATTTTACCGTTGTTATTATTAATAATTATTATATTATTATTCGTCTTTGTTAACATCGAAAGAACTCCGCAGTTTTCAACGTAGTAAGCGTAAATTTAGGGCAATATTCGCAACAAATAAATAAAAACTGAACATTTATTTATTTATTTTTGGATCCGATTATCTTCACTAACAAGGTAAACAAATAATAACTGTTCCATAATCTAAAAACAAATGATCTTTTAGCGATTTTAAACGTTTTTTTTTTTTTTTTGAATATTTTTTTTTTTATTTCGTAAACAAAAAAATTATCCCAAATGCACGAGCGACTATTTTTATTATTAAAAACAATCGATAAAATTATTAAAACAATCTTTTCGTTTGTTTTAACTAGTTGCGTTTAATTCAAATCTATTTATTTTTTATATATTTTCTTTTTTTTAAAAACAATAGTATAAATCACTAATTATATTAAATAATAGCAATAAAAACGACCTATAGGAAATATAATAAATAACTTTACATTATATTTTAAATTAATTTGAAACTGATAAGATTGCCAACAGATACCAGTCGATTCGAGTGTTTAAAAATTAAATTGTAATAATTATGAAAAAAACATATGGGAACAGATAATTCGAAATTAAATTTACGGAACATTTAAATTTATATAAGAACAAAGATGATTTTTTATTGGCTTTTCCTGTGTAACCGAAGGTGTATATTATCTTTTAATATTGTTTGCTTTAATACAGCACTACTAGTTTTAAGAAAAATGTTAAGATATCAGGTACTTCTGTAGTTACACACAGCCCATAATAATAATAATAAAACATTAAAAATATATCGTATTATTTAAATCGACTTATTTCCTTCTTCTTTCTCTATTGAAGAAATTAGAAATAAAATTGATAAACAAAAATAATTTTTAAGCACACCAATACCATTTTATTAAAAAACAAATATATATATATATAGTTTCACGATCTCGTTTAAATAAATTTAATTTTTTATTAATATTTATTATAAGATTGGTGATTGCGACAGGTAAAACAATATCTCTCTAACAAGATGTACTATAGTTATGTAGTTCATAGTAAAAAATTATTGATTCTGTTTGTTATATAGCTTTATTATTATTTAATTATTGTTAATTATTACTGAGTTATTTTATTACCTAAGATGGCGTAACTGTTGAAAAGTTTTGTTACAGATTATTTAAATATCTTATAACTTTTTCATATGGGACTATATAAATATATATATATATTATGTGTGTGTGTGTGATGGAGAGAAAGATGTACACACACGCTGTTTTACGTACTCGAATTCTATGTCATTATACTTTACATAAGGTTGTATTTATGTCGGTATCAGGGACATCAATTCGCGACATAATTTAAAATGTTTCGTTCGTTTATTTATTCGGAATTTATAAATTTAATAAAAATATTAGCGATTTTATCTTTTTGTTTCCTTCGAATTAAAAATAATAAATTAATCAAAAATAAATAAATCTCCACGTTGCGGAAGAAAAATTATTTTAAGTATAATTTATCGGAAGCATTATTATTACATACGGAAACAGGTGTTGCTGGAAATTATAATAAAAATTGGCATTATGTGATAATAATATAATAATCAGAGGAGTATGTAAAAGGATTAAAAAATACGAATTTTATTAATTTAAATAATATAAAAATTAAGCTTCAATTTGATTTATTTTCTTTTTTTTTAACTTGAAACAATGGGTTTTTAGAATTTTTTTAAAAATATTTTTTTATTTTCTTATTATGTATTAATAATTTTAAATTAAACCCTCGTTTAAAAATTGATATTCACACTCGAACATTTGATTAATCTAAAAGATTGTATTTTAACACGATTGTTTAAATAACTGTTTTCCCCATTTCAACACTTGGACAAACAAGAGGTGTAATTCTACGAAAAAATTATAATGAATTGCAATTCCATCAAAGTGAAAATTCGGTCTATACTAAAACGAAGGTACAGTATATTTACATACACATGTATACATATCTACACATTCAGTATATATCGGTCACTGCTGGACATAGATTTTCCCAGCTCCTTATCCTGAGCCACCCTGATCCAAATTTTCTCATAATCATCTACCACACGCCCTTCCTTCATCTATTGACTGGTTTACGTGCAAGACCTCGTATAAAATGATTTTTAACAGACGACGTACAATTAAATAAAAAAGGTTATACTTATTATTAAAATATATATATATATATAAATTTTTTTACACGTAATTTGGAATAGTAATGAAAAAAAATGAATCGTATTAAATAAATTAACGATAACTGAAATAAATAATAAAAACTCTATAGCCGTTCACGACTGAAATCATATATCAGTTAAGCTTATATATAATATGTTGGTTTATGTTACGTTTTTAATTCCACGACGCTAGTGAGCTCGTACTATTTAGACGACTGAAATCGTATTTTTCAATAATTTTAATTAACTCAACGAAATACGCACAAACATTGAAGCAAAACGCGATTATATTACAGACGCAATATCAATCCCCATTTTATGTAGATTAAAAGTACCACATGATGTTTGGAAGTGCCTATACAAATACAGGAATATATACAGAATTACGTTTTCAGTCTGACGACCGACATTTATATTAAATTTCTATTTTGAAAACTACGACCTATCCGTTTCCTTTTTTTAAATATCGTCCGACTTTTCGCCAATACAGTCGTGTTGACAAACTAGCAACAACAACAGTGAGGATGTTTGTAGAAGCAGGACAAGAGTAAAAGTTAACCAAATGTTGAATATAATTGTTTAAACTGAACCATTTTCGAGATTTTATATAGTAATGTTTCATAGCGGTATGTGGTATTCTATTTTAGATAAAATACCGAAAATACCGTGAAAATATTAAACAGATTTTCCCAAAGCCTACTTTATTAACCAGAACTGCTCCTGTTTTATTATGCAAACAAAAAATTCTATTTGTTCGTAATAAATTGCGATTCACAGTGAAAAAGGCAGAAAGGCAGATAAATATATTTATACGTACATATATATATATATATATATATATATATATTAGCGGACTCTAAACAAACTCACGTTTATTAAAATCGGAGCAGCGATTTTTGGAATGTACAAAATAACTAAATAAATAAAGTTTCTAATATGTATACATACATCAACATACATATATATATATATGTATGTGTGTGTTGTTATTCAAAAAGTAACCCTACTCCTAACTATTATATTTCACCGAAAATAAACAAACCAGGGGAAATCGGATTTCATTTAAATTTATTACCGGTCCCTAAGTCTTTCCCACTTCTCGGTACAATGCACATACACACACACACACACATGCACATGCGTATATACATGTATATATATATATATAAACACAGGCAATTATAGATTATGACCATACCGACGATGTTGATCAGAATACAAAAGTTCTACTTCGTATTAAACAACGATTACTACCACAATATTAACTACATATATATATTAAACTTGAGGTAGGTAATTCAACTCTCTATTAAAAGTGATTAGAGCTTGTTGTAATATTAATTACAATACGAAAACTCTTGTAAAAGCACAATATTTTCTACTCGCCCAATTATCGTACATTTGTATGTTGCCTAAGACGCGGTACACACTGGCGCGATACCATAAGCGATACGACATGAGCAATCTTTTTATCGCACGATACGACTTTTATCTGCGCAACACTCCAGTACACACTGGAGCGATACGATAAGCAACCGAACAGTTTTTTCATCAGTTGTTGTAATGAGCTCCTCAGAAGATGATGTTATTTTTGCATACTGGTACTTGCAACAGAGGAAACGGAAATCTAAAAAATACTTGATACATCCATATAATGTTCACAATATTAGATACAGTTCAGCAGTGGTTTCCCGTGAACTCTCTCAATGTGAACAGAAATTTAGAGAGTTTTATAGAATGGACCGAGATGGTTACCATGTTTTATTTAGACTGGTGTCAAGGAAACTGGTGAAGGAGAGTACAAACTTCATACTTGCTGTTCCACCGGCCGAGAGACTACTAATCACACTAAGATAAGTTCATACTTTTATAAATAAATTCCTTAAATTAACTCTTAAATGTATGGTAAAATTTTTATTTACTTTTTTACAATTTCCTTTTTGAAACTCTAGAAACAAATTTTTATTGCTATACCAATACAAGCTAAATAATATTTTTATAATACCAATATTGTCTGTTCAATGTGAGTCGGACATGAATTTCACAATTTACATAAATTCTTTACAACTCGAAACGTTATCACTCGTTTACTGTTTTCGTTTCAATTCAACTGTCACGGCAATATATGAAATTCATTGGAATGATATTGACGCCATCTCAGTTGGTCGTACCAACTCAGAAACCTTCCTAGACTCGTGTACAACACTTTGCTGAAGATCATCACATGATCAAATGCATATTTTACGATTCTATAAAGAACATACAGACAAACATCCATTTATTTATATATATATATATATATATATATATATAAATAAATAAACATATATGAACATGTATATATATGTATGTATATAAATATATACATATTTATATTTATATACATATATACAAATTCCATGTGTTTATATATGTATATAAATATATGCATATGTTTATATATATGTATGTACATATTTATTAATATGTTTATGTACGTATGTATAATATTCATAACTTTATATATATATATATATGCATGTACTTATTTCGTGTCGTATGATACTAATCACTCCAAGCGATCGGGACGTTTTGTCACCCTAACCGACACGACACCGATATCGGGCCAGTGTGCACAGAATTAGTTTCTTTCATAACGTTTACACCATGGTAAATAGAATACACGGTAGGTATCACGAACTAGTTGCGCAGTAGTCAAACGAATTTGACGTCACCGGTGCCCACTAGTTCAGACAGTCGACTGTAGTGTAGTAGTCGTTCCATTGTTTCGCGTGTTCTTCCGTATTATTTCGTGTTTCTGTCGCCGCTTGTTCGAGTATTTTTTTATTTATTTTTTATTACGGTCAACAAATTAACTTATGCAATTTATGTGGTTTTTTTCGTTTAATACTGCCTATGTTATCAATTTTTATACATATATTACGTCATCAACATAGAAATAAATGGTTAAATCGTTTTGATACTATATTATTATTATTAATATTTTTATTATGCCTTGTTGTGTCATCGCTGGGTGTTCTAATCATGGCAGAAACGCTCATAAATTAGGAATCAGTTTTCATCGGTTTCCCAAAGATAAAGCTGTACGGAAACAGTGGTTACATATGAGCAAAAGAGCTGATGACTTTAATATTGAAACTGCCCGCGTTTGTTCTCGTCACTTTAATGAAAATGATTTTGAACGTGATTTGAGATCGGAATTGCTTGGGTATAAACTAAAGAAAAATTTAAAAAAGGATTCGATTCCTCATTTGCGAATACCAACATTAATTGAATGCGAGTCAGATGTTCAAAATGAACGAAGTGAAAGGTATAACAAACGTGAGTCTAAAAAAGTTGTAAATTCTTTGTTAGGAAGCAACGCTAGACATAGGTTTAACAAATAATGAAATTTGTCCATCCAATAACTCTGATATTAGCGATAATAATAAATTTATTAAATTACAGTTAGAAAATAATTCCTTAAAACAAACTAATGAAAGCCTTTTAAAGGATTTGGAGACAGCGAAGGCTGAAATTACGAGTTTAAAAGTTCGGCTAAAAGCGTTTGAAGGAACATTCTCGAAGTGTCAACAATAAGTTATCGTTAGTGGAAAATGTTCCAGCTGGTCTTCTGGCGACATATCGAAGGCAATATCGTTAAGGTGTATTTCAAAAAAATCTTTCAACCTCGTAAAAGAAGCCTATAAGTATCCCATTCCAAGTGAAGTGTCTATAAAACGTTGTTTGAGCGAATTTGTAGTTGCCCCGGGTTTTATAAATTTAAGTTTGAATATTTTGACATCACATTCAAGAGTATTTACGGACTTTGAAAAAGATGTTGTACTTTCATTCGATGAAATGAAAGTTCAATCTGATATATGTTACGACAGCATTTCGGATATAATCCGCGGTCCTCATTCTTACGTGCAGGTTATGATTATTCGTAGCCTCGTTGGAAAATGGAAACAAACCATATATTATAACTTTGACTGTGCAGTGGATAAAAATTTATTTTTTGAAGTCATTAGAATGATAGAATCTACAGGATTCAAAGTTCGTGCGTTTGTATGTGACATGGGCCCATCAAATAGGAAACTTATGGCCGACCTTGATGTTAATAATGATAAAACAAATATTACGCACCCGCTTTGTGAAAATCGTAAGATCTGGGCTTTTTACGATGTTCCTCATGCGTTGAAACTATTGAGAAATCATCTTCTTGATCAAGGATACAAATTATCTAGCGGTGAAATTGTAACTAAAGACATTTTTCTAAAATTAATTGAATTACAGAAACAAGGAGATCTTAAATTTGCTTATAAGATTAATCAAAATCATTTACTTCTTTCGGGGATCGAGAGACAAAAAGTCCGGATAGCAGCTGAGTTACTTTCAAGAACAGTAGCTGATGCTATTAGTTATACACTTCCAGGCAACGATCATGTTGTAAAATTCTTAAAATTAATGACGGTTTCGATGTACTGAATTCGAGAATTCTTTTTCATCCAACCAATGAAATGAAAAACGCATTTGGTAAAAATTTAGTGAAACAGAATGAGACATTGGAAAAATTGTATAATTTATGCACATCGATGAGGGTAATCTCGGTAGATCGAATTTATTACCATTTCAAATTGCTTTTCAGGTTTCTATTCGAAGTCTTCAGCGGATGTTCTCTGAATTATATTGTGAAGAATATTCTTACATAATGTCGGCGAGGTGCAACCAAGATATTCTTGAATCTTATTTTTCTTTGATTAGAGACTTGGGTAAATTTTATGATCATCCCTCGCCAACTGCTGTAAATCAAAGAATTAAGTGCCTTCTTTTTAGTAAAAATGCGGGCTCGATAATAAAAACTGCTAATTCGTGGAATGAAGCGCTGGTAACATTAAGCGCCGACGTAATAAATGAAATTGAAAAAGGTAGCGAAAGTAAATCATCGGAATGCGAAGAATTAGAAAAAGATATAAATTTTCACGAAGAAGAAAATGACTTTACTCGCGTGATCGAAACATTATCGGATGATAAAGAAAAGTCGGGCCAAGTAGAAGGTGAAAACAAAGATCTGTTAAAAATGCTAGCTGGTTACATTGCATATCGTGTAAAAAAAAAGGACTAGATACTGTTTTTGAGTACGGGCATCCAACAAAAATAAATCCACCTAAGCAAACAGACTGGCTGGCAACAATATCGAGGGGTGCGTTAATGAATCCAACCGAGCAGTGGACAGACATAGTATATAATATGGAAAAAGATTTTAGCAATTACCACGGCAGTGATAACATCAATAGGAATTCAGAGGTAATGAAAACATTGATCAACATTTTAAAATTGAGATACAGCAGCATCGGGATTGATGAATTCGCCATTTCCTGTTTCGTCAGAACACGAATATTCATCAGAATTAAGACGCTAAACAAAAAGAAGTCCAGTAAAAGAACAAAAAATACCGACGATGGACGAAAAAAAAAGGAATAAATTGATAAAATTGCAATAACTAAAATTTGGTGAGTGAAATATTTGCTTATATAAATAAATTTTTATCATATTTTTGGTATTATTTAAAATATCCAAAAATTTAAATGAAACTTGCCTCATACTACAATTTTTAACGAAATTATTGGGTTTAAACAAGTTGAAAAACAAAACAGCGATTACTAATTGCGTTAAATAATGTTAATAGATATAATGTAATTGTTATAAAATTAAAATAAATTAATTATATCGAAAAGAGAGGAATGTAAAATTGTAAATATAATCACAGCTAGAGTAAGGAACCGAAAGTAGCGTTTACGTTGTACATCGTCGAGCTCGACTGGACACCAATGACGTAATAGCTGCTAAGCAGCCTGCGCGTGATCCCTACCGTGTATTCTATTTACCGTGGTTTATACTACTATGAGTGGTCCGTGTCGATTCAAGGTCAAGTTGCTTATCGTATCATATGTCGTATCGCCCCAATGTGCACCACGCCTAAAACTGCAAACCGAATTCTCTCGCATTGGAACCGATTGCATAAAACATTACAGAAGTTTCAATACTGTTTTGTTTTTCTTAAATAATACTTCTTACTCGTCAAATAAACTGTATAATATTCTCGCTTTTATACTTTCACATATCATATATACATATATAAATATTTACATAAACTTCGATTTCATACACACACACACATGCATACAAAACCAAATTTTTCGACACATTTTCGACATAGCTTCCACATGTAATCTTCCTTACACACACTTCATATTTTATGAACACGGTCCCCAAATCCGAAAAATAAGTTGAATACAGTTCTAAATCGCATATATATATATATATATATATATATATATATAATATCCCTCTCCGATTACTACTTTCTTTCCTTCTTCGACTCCTGACAGTAACGTGGTAGGCGTTGTTGTCTTTTTCGTAAATTTCTAAAGTGCCGCTGCTCGATGTTTACGACACGCCAAAAGTTGAAAGAGGCGAATTAAGCCATTCCGAGAAAAGACGGAAGCCGGCGACTTTAATTTCTTACGTTCGAACTTTATGTTTTATTTATCTTAAACGTACGGCCAAAAAATTCGTCGCTATCAGACCACGTCCGAAAACTTTCGCGAGCTTTTATTATAATGCCTTCGCGTCTCTTTATAGCGTTAATTTAAAATAGAGTATAAATAACGTGGATAAATAATTAGACGAGAATTATAAAATTCTCATTTGGAACGTTTATAATTACGATTATCATCAACGGGGTAGGAGACAGGTTGAGGATAATGGAAATTGCCAGCCGGCTAATTTCCGCCGTACCGAATAAAACCGACTGGTGGAAATTAAAGTGACACGCGAGGTAAAAAGTAGTAATATTACGGGGAAAAGGAAAAGTGTTTAGCGATGAAAAGGGGAGGATATAAACTCGCTTAATAAACGTTTTCATTAAAATTTGTCAGTTAACGAAAGGGAGCATAAAGTCCTGGAAAAGAATAAAATTTTCCTTTTTGGCCTAACGATAGTAATAATAATAACAATAATAATAATTACAATTAGGTAAACAAAAATTTTTCGTTCGTAATATTTAATAACTAAAACGAAGCGAAAAAACAGTCGAATAAAATTTAAAATTACTCGCCGCGTCATTTTTGCATTAAGTCCCCTGATGAAGAAAATAAATTTGAAAAGAGCGTAAATTTCTTACGAAAAATTTTTCTGACAATAAATAACTAAACGCAAAAAAAGAAAAACAAATAATGCGAAAGAATTAGTTGAAAAATTAAAATTTTCCAAATTGATCATCGTCGTCGTAATCATCGAATTTCCTTGATTTGTGCAAGGTAACTCTTTGATCTCGGCACAAATTTGCCTATCAAATCAATAAATTTAAAAAGAGCGTAAATTTCTTACGAAAAATTTTTCTGGTAATAAATAACTAAACGCAAAAAATGAAAAACAAATAACGCGAAAGAATTAGTTGAAAAATTAAAATTTTCCAAATTGATCATCGTCGTCGTAATCATCGAATTTCCTTGATTTGTGCAAGGTAACTCTTTGATCTCGGCACAAATTTGCCTATCAAATCAATAAATTTAAAAAGAGCGCAAATTTCTTACGAAAAATTTTTCTGGTAATAAATAACTAAACGCAAAAAATGAAAAACAAATAACGCGAAAGAATTAGTTGAAAAATTAAAATTTTCCAAATTGATCATCGTCGTCATAATCATCGAATTTCCTGATTTGTGCAAGGTAACTCTTTGATCTTGACACAAGATTGCCTATTAATCAAATTAAAATAATTTCGTTCGCATTGTGTATTATGCTTGTTACTCGCGTTCATTGTTGTCTTGCGATATATACGGTATCATTCTCGCTATCATCGTATTGATTACTTTCTATCAACGTTTTCTGTGGTGAGATAATTCCAATTTATTAACAATTGTATATTTCGATTATCATTATTTATACTATACACTATCGTCGTTGTCGTCGAGTAGTGTTTTGTGCCTGTAAGGCGTTACTCAGCGCATTCTTATCAGCGACAGGTTCGTCTATTGCATTTACGATCACGCGCACGTAAAATAATAACTATAGGAATGACTGGTCGCCCCCACCCCCGTTAAGACCACAATTGTCGCCAAACTACTCTTCCATAAAACGGTACACTGATCAAGCTGACATTACTGATGATACTCTAAATAATCCTAGCACTTCTACACACGATAACACATCCAGTTCACGCGAACAAGGTGCTAATACTAATCGCATTACTTTAACATTCGAAAAAAACACCGCGTGACAAATTGTTAAACATAGGAAACGTGGTAGACCAAGGAAAGATTCTAATACATCAGATTCATCGTCTACTTTACCGAAAAAATAACCTCTTCACATTCCTGATTACAGGTGACGATGAAAATGAGACAACGAACCGAAAGATACGCGAATGCATGAAAAAGGAGAGGTTATTCGATTTAACGATAAGAACACAAATCTGACTCATTCCTGCGCTAGTGATCAAAACAGTACGCCAAAATTTAAAGAAAAACGTTCCACCTATTCTCGTAAAAAATGTTAAAAATATTACACAATTAAAGAATGATTTATTAACTGATAAAATCGCTACATGCTCGCTGAAGTCGACAACAGCAGGTGTCTCAGTTATACCTGATAATGCCGATAGTTATCGTAGTATAGTTAGACTCTAAAAACGTATCAGCTATCAGAAGAGAAACCATTTAGGGTAGTTCTACGTAATCTGCTTTATTCTACGGACGTAGATGAAATTAAAACACAATTAGAAAACACCTACCAAATTAATTCTTTGACCTTAATCGTTCTTCTAAAAATGATGAGATTTTTCTTATAACTGGGCTCCTTTATACTAGGGTAGTCGTAGAAGAGGTCCGAAAAAATAAGCTAATGGTAAAAAGGTGCCAACTAGCAATCCGTCATATAGATGTGTAAAATGCGGGAACAAACACGATTCTAAAAAATACGATAAAAAAGAAAATACAAAATCAGCATGCGCACTTTGTCAAGGAAAGCATCCAGCTAACTACAGAGGCTGTCCTACATATAAAAGTACAAACATGCAGTCAATGCCCTCAGACGTTTAAATCATACAATAAACAATTCTCAGAATTAACAAAAACAAATCAAGCAAACCCTTGCGTAACAAGGCCCAAATACAAATATTAATGAATTACACACGGGAGATTTAACTAATCATGGTGTACACATACAAGGGACAGAAATGTATTAAATACAAATTATTATAATACCGATAATGTCCAATCGATTCATCAATTTTCGACGTATGTGGTTGGGGATTTAGACAAAATGTTGAATTAAGTCAATCATTACACCAATGCCAACAATTTTACACAAACTACTTGATAAATTAACATGAATAACTATTTAGATACTTTAGCAATTATGTTATGGAATTGTAATGGCACAATAAACAAGAAGCAAGAACTAGAATTATTTCTACATTCATATAGAATAGATATTGCTCTCATATGCAAAACGCATTTAACATGTAGTAGAAGTTTTTGTATTAACGGCTATAGTGCTTACCGTGCTTCACATACTGATGGAAGACCTCGTGGTGAAGTAGCAATTCTAATCAGTTCTAACATAAGCAATTGTAATAGTTATTCCGAAATATCGTACGCTTACCAGTTATTAAAAGTAAATGTTCGCATTAAACGGCATGAGAATACAATTGGTGTAACGTATTGTCATTCAAATATTATCATACCGAAGAAAAGAATAAAAAATATCTTGCATGGTCTTGGGCATAATTACTTAAAGGGGGCGGATTTAATGCTAAAGACAAAATATGGAATTGTAATAAAAGCAATTCAATAGGAAGGTTACTTGCTACACTAATAAATGAAGAACTAACCGTTATTGTCCCATCTGAACCTACATATTGGTCAACACATACAAATCGGTGCTCGAAAGTGCTGGATTTCTTCGTTGGTAAAAATCTTCAGCACTTAAGAACAACGTGCAGCATGGTTCCTGAATTAAGCTCAGACCATGCCCAAATCATAGCTGGTGTAGGAGTTGAATTAATATGCCAAAGTTACCCTCTAACAGCAGTACAAACTGTCCAAGATTTAGTGAATACATAAACCAGAATACAGATCTTAACATTCGTTTAAAAAACGATAAAGAAATAGATTAGGCAATAGATAAAATTATAAATAATATACATAATGCGTGTAATGTATCAACAAAACATAACCAGTCTAATACAAAAAATGAATTCAATATACGGATTAAGTTGAAAAAATTAATACAAGTTCGCTACGCTAGATTTAGATGGCAACGTAGTAGGCTACTATCATTAAAACGAGAGTATAACTCTCTGCACCGTCATTTACGAAAATCAATATAAGATTTCAATAATGAGAAATACGTCAACTTCTTTTCCTCGTTAAATCTGAAAGACAACTGTTTGGAACGTAACGAAATCATACTTAAAACAGTTGCATAATCAACATCCAAGAATGGAAAATGAAGAATGGGCTAAAACTCACAAAAATAAAGCTGAAACATTTGACAGATACTTATATGATAATTTTCAACCGCACCAAGATCTAGTTGATTACCATCATGATCAATTGACTGTACACAATTGACCGTCTCCATATCAGCTGACTCTGCCAACTAAATATATTACACGATGTGAAGTGCAGAAAGTGATAAACAAATTACCATCAAGACAAGCACTGAGAGTCCAGTATACGCACCTGTCATAATCCAGGAACATCTAAATAAAATTAGTTCATGGGCCACTAAATGGAAAATCAAAATCAATATTGAAAAAAGTCGTCAAATAACATTTACACTGAATATGTCTTGTATGCCAGTAAAAATCAATGATGCTACTCTGACACATCATAACTGTGTCAAATACCTAGGCTTGTTTCTTGATCGACGGCTCACGTGGAAACCACATATTCAGTATGTGTGTCAAAAAATACAGTCAAGGATGAAGAACCTACAGCATAAGGCAAAAGATCAGTATTTAGTCTACTATGTAAGCGAATAGTGTATTTGGCTGTGCTGGCGCCTATATGGAAATATGGCCTTGAAGTTTACAGTACATCAATCTAAATCGTATTCAGCAGCTACAGTCGAAGATACTTCGTTCAATAGCCAACGCTCCATACTATACTTTGTTTCCAACATCACGCTACACCACGATTTGGCGAACGCTATATCAACCGATATAGGAAGTTTTTCAACGAATTAAAAAATAACTGAAACATGGAAGTATCTAGCATGTATCGGGCAGTGTTGCCTGGTAATCCATGTAGAAGATTAAGAAGAACATGGACGCGAGATATCCTTGATCAATACATGTTGACTTTTTCTATTGGGAAATAAGTTAATAAAAATACGACAGTATGTTATTAATGTCAATTGTGGTCAAAAGATCGCTGTGACACAAAAGGGAAAAAAAATTATTTAGGCTTGTACATTAAATTGAATTTCTCTATATGAAATCGCCTATGCGCAACATTGCGCGAATGGAGAATTAAATATTTACGTAAACTGCACGGTCTATCGCATTTATTCTATTCAAATACACACACTTTCCTACATATACTAACACTCATACAAAAACTCGTATATGACAAAAAACACAAATATGACAAAAAACACACCTACATATGTATATATTATAAATACTATTAACATCCTTCTTTAACTTAAATTGTTGTGTTTTACAATTTTCCATTTTATTACTTTATTTTATTGTTATTAATTATATTAAAATTTTTAAGCGAGATGGAAAACTTTTCTGAAGTGACAATAACTTAAACTACTATAATAATAACAATTATAATTAATAATAATTACAATTAGTTAAACAAAATTTCATTAAACTCGTACAAATTGGTGATTCTTTTGGTTCCTTCTTTAGATGGTTGGCCATTTTAATTTTTTTTTCATTAATTTTTTTATTCGAGTAACTTTTATAAATGTATAGTCGAGCAATAAAATAAATTAATCGCGATATGTTCGGCAGAGACGAGCGACTGGTCGATGACGACTAAGAATATAAGTTAATGATCTAAAGTAACGAATAGTAACGAAAAAATAATAAAATAATGAAATAAAATAAAAAAAACTTAAATACCCGGGCTATATTTAAAATTTGAAAACGTATAAACAAGCTAAAGCACATATCGCATATAGCAAACATAATTATTAGTAATAAAAATCGCGCAAGTTATTTATAGATATACTATAACAAATATCGATACAGTCACGTTTTGCCGATCCGTTGCTCCATTTTTGTATTACTAACACCAACACTGTTATCACAAAGAAGCTGTTATCTATAACTAATAAGAACCATTTAGCATACGGTAAATTACTTTTTCTATACGCTATAGAAATATCGAATCAACAATCGAAATGTTCATTAGTTGAAATATAAATTTTCAATATTTTTAACTTTTTAAATATTTGACTCTAATTTGCTAGCGAACACCTCGCTGAGTTATAGAAATATTTGTTATATAATTATTGAATTCGTTAAGTTCGAATAGAGTATGTGTTATTTCATTTTTTTTTTACAGCATAAATAATGTTTAACTTTAATGTCTTTCTTGTGAGTAACGGGTTAAAGGCATTTCAAACAATGAATATGTTGATTTATTATAAAGACGCGTCGTCTAATGGTGTCAAACTCTCTTTAAATTCTCACAAGGATATCATTTATTCTGTACAGCTGGAGCATAATGATCATTGGCAACTGATGTAAGATATTACCTTTCGCCAATTACTGTCAACTTCAACTGTCTCCCCTTAAACTTCCATGATTCAATTTCTTTAAGAAGATTAGTCACAAAGGAATTGTACACATCGGCAGGTTTCAATTTAGGTAGCATTTGTTACCTGATTATCTTTTCCATATACAAATAACAGAAAGTCCCTTCTGTCCAACCCATCTCGAACAGTTTAATGCTTCGCTGTGGCGTCATTGCGTTCTCAGCTTTACCTTATCTTACTGCGTTCCCCATATATTACACCTCTGTAAAATGTATCCACTCTTGAACTGGATAATTTATAATTACTCCCTCACATAGCAATATTTCCAAAGAAATTAACATATTTAATTAAAATATAAATAGTCTCTCACAGCATCATTTTGGATTATATATATATATATCATCATCGTATTGTTCGTTGCCGAACGTCGTGACTAGCTATTGTACATTTACTTTTAAGTACGAAATGAGCTAGCATTCAAGGCACTAATTATATGCGACGCAGATGAGCGCACATATGATATTATACGGGGTGGGGTGCCACTGCCTTCTCCGTGATAATTAATAATTAAATAATGATAAAAACTTTCTATGTCGCGCGTTGGTTTCGAACCCTCGACCGTCGAGCACTCTAGCAACTATGCCACCGTGACATTATATATATATATAAACTTTAAATAATCTACTGCTAAATATGTTTATCATTGTGTAATAGAAATGTTTTGTCAACACTGAAGGTTACAATGTTCATCAATTTGAATAGGGCACTCAGTATTTTTCACTTTTCAAATATTTAACACAAAATAATTAGCTGAAAAATATTCTTATAAAACTCGTTACAGAAACTTTAAGGTTGGAATATCCATTACAACCCTTACAAGAATCTTTCAATTATTTTAATATAGCAAATAATATTTAAATCAAAATAACTTAATAGCAAACACTTTTTGTAGGGAGTTGTAATTTTCATTAGTTCGAATTCAAATAAAATTCATTTCAATTTTTTAAAAATCGTCAATAATATAAAATTCCAAAATAATTTACGAGAAATGGATCAACAATCAAGGGTTGCAATATTTATTAGCCCAAATAATGTCTATGACATAAAAAAAATTATGGGCATTCCTATTTCTCGGTATTAATGTTATCACAATTAATATTTAATCACAATTAATATTTAATCACAATTAATATTTAATCACGGGGAGATCTTATTTCTAAAAATATTTAATAATTCTTTATAAATTTATTACCGAGAATTTTTACAGAATAAACAGAAAAAATGAATGAAATAAAATTTTCTGAACAAAAAATAAAATAAGAGTATATATATATATACACGCACAACATAGGTATAGGGTTTGGGGAAGAAATGAGAGTAACGCATAATTATTAATCACCATCTAACGCAGTTGCAAAGAATTCGCGTAAAACGTAGTGTTGAAAGACGGCGGTATGGTTAAGTCTAAGTCACATTGCAACAGCCTTAGAAACAAACAGCGATGGAAAATAAGGAACAACTTTAATGAAAACTGGGCTCGAAATTTGAGTAAGGTTTAAAAAGCGGACAGAGTAGATTTTCCGCCGATGGGCTACGTAAGTTGCCGACGACGCTTGCTAATGCTGCTAGCTCGGTTACTGGTGGTAAAACCATGACAATGATGACGCTAATGGCGAAAGGTATTATTATCATTCATTAATCACTTGTCTTGTAAAGAGTCTCGTGAATAATGATAAACAATGCCATTACCAATACTACTGCAGCTCTAAACATTGCTTAGACGAATACTATTGTTAGGCGCTACTATTAACGTAAACATCATTCCTACTACTTACAACTACTATCATTACTACAAAAGAAAACATTCGTTTCATTGAGGACGATTCTTTCCAGTTAGACGTGATCAATAAATTACATCACCTCTGACCGACAAACGTACGTAATTGTAAGTCGCGTTAAGTTTTGCAATAGCTCTTCATCGAACTATTAAGCGTGCTGTAAAGTAATTAAATGATTTCCTTTTTTTCATATAAAAAAGTTGGCTATATATAAATTATCTTCAGGATAAATATTTTAGTACTATATTAAAAAGAAAAACAAATCAATATCGAACTGGCCATATTCAATTTAAGTTAAAAAACAAATACATAATACAACTTTAATTTATTAGCAATTCATAAGGACAGACAATATAATAACCGCTTACAAAAAGTTATAAACACTATTTTCAAATATTATAATGAAAGTTCCACATAAATGTAGAAGAAACTGAGACAATACTTTTTTTTTTTAAGAAGACGATTATCACCTTTATCAGAAATTACTATAAACAACAAGCAAGTGAGGTGGGTAAAATAAATATTATACTTGAGAGATGTTATGGACAACAGGTTAAGTTTTAATAGCCATATTACACATATCATAGACAAAGTTCATAAATATATGCGCATACTCTATGCGATATTTCGCAGAAACTCTGGTCTTAGCACTGCAGATAAAAAATTAATGTACACAACGATTATCAGATCCGGGTTAACGTATGTGTGCCCTGTCTGGTGTTCGGTGTCTAATATCGCCTACGAACAATTGCAACTGGTACAAAGTTATTTCTGCAGCATTTCATCGAACGCTACGCGATACACTAGAATATATTATTTGCATTCCCAATTAGATCTCCCCGACATTATTTCATTTGTATACAATGTTTCGAAAACATTTTATGATAACTGTAGAAAACATTCGAACATATTAATCAAAGCTATTGATAATTATGATACGAAGCTGCCCCGCTCACGTTACCCTAGGTATAAACATCGTCGAATGAAAAATTGATTTTAATAATTAATTATAGTATTATTAAGAATTTATATTATTTTAGTTTATATCTTGTTATGTCATAGAATTTAGTTGTTAAGATATAATTTCGTTTCTTTTAAAGTTTTTTTTTTTTTTTTTTTTATTTTCCTACATATATTAATAATGTACTGAGCATTCAAAATATTGTAATAGTTTAAGAATTTTAAATATTCAATAAATATTTTCTTCTTCTTAGTAGAACTGCGTTTGTACTGAAAATAATACGTCCTTGGAGCAATTTATTTAAATTCTACATTATAACCATAATTTCTCCTTCTCCAACCTAAAGGTGGGTTAGGCAGCGTGCCAACATGTAAAAACTCCGTATATGGCTAATGATTTAATTTTCACATATTGCCTCTTTCCCGAATGCCATCTACGAACCACCTGCAAGGTCGATCATTTTTTCCATCATCATTTCAACAAACTTCCATCGAGTCCATATAACATGTGGAACAAATACAAAGACAATGCGACTCAACAACGGTAAATCAAGAAATTAAAATTTCCGCAGATACACAATGAGGTATCGATTTATTTAGGAGATTTGTGGCTGATGATGCTCGGAAAGATGTTACACGATTTCAAAATGCTTGCGTCTAATTGTCCATTACATGATTCTTTCAACCGAGAATTTGAACGGGAACGACGATATAAAGGATTGAATCGATCCGTACAAACTAAGGTCTCATTTTTAAATCAGCATCAAAAAACAGAGTAATAAAACGCGATAATGAAAGCAGTAAATGACGACACAACAGTAGAATCTATTTACTCAACGCACCGGATGTAACTAACTGGTAAATATTCCTAACTTCATTCGTGTTAGATACGATTCGGGCATAAAGTTAAAAAGCTCTGGCAGTAGCGTCATCTGCTGTTAGAAGGCGGACGAACCACACTCATTACATGATCAAACTGTCACTGAATTTCTAAACAATACTTGAACCGACATATGACATAACTAAAATATCAGCAATGACGAAATTACTGCAAAATTGTAAAATAATAATTTAGAATGAGCATACGACGGCGTAAAAACGATCATTGGAGGCACTGTATCAAACATCAACAGATTGGCGCAACAATCAGTACCTCTTTATTGTTTGAAGTGATCTAAATTCTTAAGTTAACAACGAATATGCGAGTGATGTTAAAAAAATTCGGCGTAAATGGTTTGTACTCACACTATCGCATTATTTTATAAATACTATTTTTTCTCTTTCATAATTTTTGTAAATTGTACATCTAAATTAATATTTTTTACATTTTATATTTTTATAAATTGTATATATTTTTATATTCTATTTTTATTTTCACTTGATAATGGCTTAACAGCCGAAAATCTCTGTGATTTTTAATAAAGAAAATGATAGTGATTTTAATTGTTTTTTGTTGTTGATTTGTTTTTTTTAAATTACTATATTCCACACTTTTCAAATTGTGAAAAATAAGGATGTAGATGATTTGAATATAAAAATTCCGAACTAAACTGATGACCAATTAATTTAAGTCGATTTATGCCATTACCGATTCAAATGAAACCATCAATTATCCAACTGAATTACAAAATTCACTGGATTTGCCATAAATGTCGCCACATAATTTATAATTATTGAGTGTGAACCAGACAAAAATATATGGACGCGTCAACTTACTCTGCACAAGTACCAACTAACCGATGTTGGTAATTAAGGACAAGTGGCATTATTGAAGATTATGTTATCAGTCAATTACTATACTTAACGAACTTCACTAATAATATAAATTTGTATATATAATATAATGTGAGCAAAAAAAAAGTTTTGCACACTACACTTTTATATGTCTAATGTACTAAAAGTGTGCTAACTCTTATATATATATATATATATATATGTAATAAGAAATTTAATTATATGCACTAAATATTTAGCATGAAATGATAACAATCAGTTTGTCTGTATAAGAGAAGATAAATTTAAAAATGGGCATTGAACTTTACCTAAATACTTCTTATAAATTTGAAGATTGATCTCGAACCAGCTAAGCGATGTCTCCTGGGAATGTTCTTTACTTTCTGTCAAACTTACCGACCAAATAACTGCATTGGCTACAGAAGTCTTCTTTTACCGTAAAAAATCTCCACGTCCCTGATTGAATTCAAACTCGGGTAATATGAATGGAACATGCATTAAATAAATAAACGAGCTCCCTTGAGTAAGTTTTTGAACATAAAGTCTTCGCCAGAAAAAAAATTTTATTTGGCGAAGAATAATTGAATACCTGCACCCATAAAAGATAATTAACTTGTCATACCGGCACGATAGATTTGATGAAACTATTTACGTTACTCAAGTCGACGTCTCATTTCAATACAAAATTCTATAAATCACGAAGAATTTATATGTACATACACATATGTATCTTTAAAGTTACCTTAGCAGTTAAATACAACCAAATTACAAAACTAAAGAAATAATAAAGAAAATAACAGTAAATAAAAATAGGAAAAATTAAAAAACAAAACATATGTATCATTTCCTCTCACCCCTATAATCATAAATAAAAGAAAATAATTAGAAAGTAAAGAAAAAACAATGTGTGAACAACACGTAATCCAACCGAAATTGAGAAAAATCAGTCGAATCTACTTACTGCTAAGAACTTCGTAAGTGAAAAAAAGTCGAGAGATCAATAGACCGATTCAAATCGTAACAAACGAAAAGTGATTACATATTTCGACCGTAAGGTGAATAATTCTAAATCGTATCGGAGCTGGAAATGAGCGATATAATAATTAAATAATAGGCTTGCGATTACGATAACCATTTCAAACAATTTAACACATTGTCAACGATTGTCTGTCCCAGATCAGCTTCTTATGTCTTGAAAGTGTCAACATTGACAATGATACGGATACGAAATCTGAACTTGTTGTAATCGTTTTTTTCGCATCGAACCGTACAATAATACTACCAATAAATCTTTGTCAATTCAAAATTGTCAAGAAAAAAAAATAAATAAAACATACGAAATTTCACAAAAATTAATCAGTATCGTATGACGGACGCTACTATTCTCGAATTAGAGGTTCTAATGAAATTAAACTCGTACAAATATTCGAATTTTGTATATTACAAACCAGGATAAAAGAAATCATCATATACACCGTTTTTCTTCACATACACTAACAGACGCATTCACTCAGTCATCAGAAAAATCTTCTTCAAACACGCAATACGTTTAACACAGAAAGGAAACGAATCAGAAAATAAAACATAAAAATAATAGCGCGTCCGTAATAAAATGTAATTATTTTTCATAAACGCACGTATACATATTAATATATATTCACGCGCGCACACACACACACATATATATATATATGATGATCTCAAAAACTACTCAACCAAAATTTTTAAATGAAATTTGATTTAAAATAAGAAAACGGGAGATTAGCTTACAATCATTTGTGAAACACAATATAATTCGGATGACCACCATTTGCACCAATGCATTCATTTAGTAATCAGAAAACTTTCGAAGTCTTTTTCGAGCATAGGTCGCTGACTTTTTGAGTTTTCAGGTCTTTCAGATCTCGTGGACGCGTTTCCTAAACGCGGCAAACGCGGCTCTTAAGGCATCCCCCACAAAAAAATCGCGTAACTTTGAATGCTTTTTGAAACTACCTTTTCACGGTCGTGATCGATTCACGCCGAAAATAACGTTCCACGCAAAACGCGCGCTCCTTCTTGTTATAGGGTGCTATGATATTGATAACTGAAAATGGACAAAAATAAATATCTCGCATGATATTAAACGTGGAGCACGAGTTTGTGTAGCAGTCTTACCAACTGCGCTGATCAAAAAACAAAACAGTCCGTCTTCTCTGAGTCATCCTATATATAATTCACATATTTTCAGTATTCATCAAACATCGTAAATGATTGAAAGGTGACGTACAATTTCATATTCCTTTAAAAAAAAAAAAAAAAAAAAAAAGGAGGAAGAAACACGAAAGCTCAAAGTCAACAAATATTTTTACATTTTCAAAGGGAAAAGAACACCAATAAAATATGAGAATGAAAGTACGTCTTTAGAAATTTGATCGTTTATTTTATTCCTATTCAATTCCTAAATTAACGTAAATCTGTTTACCAAATGTACATATCCAGAAACGAAAAAATCCATTCCGATGCTACATCCGCCATAACTCTCATAAGCGAGGTTGCAGTTAGCACAAGGCTATTCCTACTATTTAGTCTTTAGAATTGCAAATCTAAGTAACTACAGGATAATAAGCTTGTTATCTCATACGTATAAATTATTTACTCGAATATCAGACGAGCTTTTACGCAGTAGATCAGCCAAGAGAACATGCTGGTGTTAGCATAAATATCAGGGCTAATACAAAAAAACAACAACGTGAGTATTATAGTATTTATTCGATATAATCCACATATAATAATATGATGAAAAATATGGCCGTCGGAATAGCCGCTAAGAGCACGCACTTCTATACGGAAGGGTAAATACGTTGGATGACGCAAAAATATCATCATTATAATATAAAAATATAAATAATCCTAATATTCTCTCTTGGAAGGCAACCACGCATAACATCGTATGCGTGCCAGCAATAATATAGCAAACTACAAGAACTCGCGGAGCTGCATTATGTACTGACAACAAAGCGATTACAGTCAGTTCTCCTGGTTAACTGCGCTAGCGCCATTTTATAATTGCTGTGTACGCTACTTACACTATACCACAAAATATGTATAGGTAAGTAGTCGTATGAATTGTCCAACAATTCAGCGATTGAGGATAAATGATGACGATGGATTGCTCATTACGGACAGCGCGACCGAAAACCCGTAATATCTTTATTTGTAATATATATGTGTAGAATATTTAAGTACGTAGGTCTAAATTATGACGATGCTTATAAATGCTTACATCTCTTATGACGTGAAGTTTTATTTTACATAAATATTTATTAATCTAGTTTCGAATATAACCAGAAACGCGCGAGACAACTAGGTTATGACTCACCGATTACGATTTAATTCAAATTAAATCAAAATTCACATCGTCGACGAAAATAAAACGACGATTATAATCGAAGTATATAATTGCGCAGATGGTAATGACGACTGTTACTATAATGCACATAGCGGATTACTCTGCATAGAGTATTATATCTCTTTTTATTTCTCATCGTATAGTTTTCTCTCTATCTCCAACTTACTTGAAAAGTAGTAAAGTGCGAAATAAAGGTGCCGCCGTTAAAAAAAAAAAATTCCGGATTCGGAAAGAAGCGCGGTATAGGGAGAAGATATAAAATGAAAGTTTCTATTCGCTTCGGAAGGATTTATATTATATAGAGGAGAAGACGATTAAGCCGGAACGACGGTTCAGGGCGGGGTCCGACGATTATGAGAGACGGAAATTTAATTAAAATATTAATGACGTTAACTCGCCGCCAGCCAGACTTTTCATCAACCCCTAACACCGACCCCGGTCCTACCTACCACGTAGTGATGACACTCTACACGCAAAAGAAACCCCAAATCGACTCGCTCTTTTAAAATTTCACAGTCGACCGATTCGCAAAATTCATTAAACACTCTATTACGGTCGCTTATCTACTTTTCAGACGCTCGTTTTCTAAAATTGGAAAAGACGCTACTACAATCGTTACTTGACCAACAACAACAATGAAAAAATGAAAACAGTAATATTATTTCCAGAATAACGAGCAATTCGTTAGAAAGCTTTCGTCTAGGATATATACATATATATATATATATATATAAATAGGATTACTTAGCGTTTTTTTTTTAAAAATTGAGTCGCATAGTACTCGCGTCTGTAAATTAAATGATAAATTTGAATTCGTAAATTTATTTGTTTATACAAAACATCTAATTTAAGCACGAATAATTGTAATTTTTCGTTCGTGATTTCGTATATAATTATAATACGTTTAATCATTCTCTAAAGGACAATATTCGTGTTAATGAGATAATTCCGTTGAAAGCAAGGAATCCGTCCGGATAAACAACCCATATATAGTTAAAAAAAAAAACCGAACGAATCAAATATAAAATACGCGAACGTACCATGACTTATAAGAAGAGAATCTGAATTATGGCTAGAGAATTAAAAGTTTACTATATAATGGAATTCTAATAAAGTCTGAGCGAGAAGTCAACTCAGAGGACTGTGCAAAAAGCGGTATAGCGATAATAAGGTGTTTCTAAAAATTAAGAACTAAGAACACTTACACACGCCTCGTGACACATTAAGCAATCTTACATCGCACACGGATCTGTCTATTAAATCTGTCAATACTAGAAATAGCAAAATAAGCTATTAGATTTGCTAGAATAGGCAATAAGTGCAAGTATGAAATTACATGTAGCGGTTGTCGCACTTCACAAGTGAATATTACTAAATATAAACTTATCTACAAGGACGATGTAAATTATATTTCCAAAAAAAGCTGTAACCTCGAATAAAGCGCATAATTTAGGTGATGTCTTAATATGGAACTTCAATATATGCAACATTACTTCGACGATCGGATGAACTGTACACAAGGTACATTACACTACACAGGAGGTGCTCGCTCAAAAACTAAAAATTTTAAGACTACTATATAAGTTATTACTAAATATTATTATTATTATTTTATTCCGGCCCTAATATTTTGCTTACACTCAGATACACGATTGTATATGCTAAACAACTTTTAATGTTGGCTAAGTCATCATATTATAATTTTGACAATTATTATTGGATTTAGATATAAAATTTTCCTAATTTATTAAACAGTAATAAAGTCTTCTAATTCTAATATCATTTGCGTTAGCATTAGGAGAGAAAAGTACAATGTAAATTAGCAAACTTTCTACAGAGCTATTTACTAAATCATTTGTAATAAATTAATTAATATTCATTATGTTGATTTGACTTCTTTCAGAGGTATATTACTTGGGAGGCAAACAACAACTTTGGAGGGCCTTAAACACCATTTCTAAAGGTATTCCTTATTTTTGAATCGCGAGTGTAATGACGTGTTTTTTTTTATCTTTATAAATATTTAATAGTTATGTTAATTATTAAAACTGTTATTCAATAATTTACTATTTATAGATTTTATGAATTCGTTGTACGATTCATTAAGTAGACCACGGAAAATAATTGATAGTATTTTATTAATATTATTCTTAATACTATCGTTAAATTTAAAAGTTATACCGTATATTATTATTGCGATAGATAATGTTAATATCTTATAGTTATGTTGCTGTTATTATTTTACATGTAGCTGAGTAAAGAGACTTTTCGTTACTACATTGGTGTTAATTTCTATTCTTTTTCTCTTCATAGGACTTTGTCCACTATGCGTTTACTGATGATACCCTACTCTCCTATGACACAGCTCCTAATACCTTCAGTAATAACGTGCAGAAAGCGCTAGAGTGGATATCTGGTTTGTTCAAAATATGAAAATAAGTGTTAACCAAATCCGTCAACGTGCAGTTTGCTAATAGGAACGTTGCAGTTCCACCTGTTAAAATCAACAATGTAGTAATGCCAATTCAATGTAGTGTTAGACATCTGGGCATGCATCACGAATAGTCGACTGACATGGCGTCATAACATAGTTAAAAAAAATGAACTTAATATCCGAATCAGAAAATGAACTGTTCGATACTTAACAATAAGCGGCCGATATATACAGCAGCCGTTCGACCAATCTGGACCTACGGAATTAAATTGGGGGTTGTGCTAAAGATACAAATATTACAATAATAAAAACAGTTCGAAATAGAATCTTCGGGAAAATTACGAAAACGCACACAATTCCAAAAGAACATATTATAAAGCAGTATGCCCAGAGATATGCAGGTAGACTGGAAGACCATTCTAACATTTTCTATTTTACACTAAACGTCTCAATTCCATAAACACAACATTTTTTGTCAATACACCTGAGGTATATGTAAATGAACAAATTTGATTGTTTACCAACGCTAGAATACTCACCATATATAATACGTGAGAAGCACTGATTCTTCAAACCAACCTATGAATGAACGTAATAATAATTGGAAATTTCAGGCGTTTCAATGAAATTTGACAGTCTGAAGGGATCATTGAGATCCGTGGCGAGAGAACAGCTTCACCTTAAAACTGTCCTTCAAAATGGTTCGACTTTTTATAATCAATCGCGAACTGGTGCATTTACACTCCGAAGAAAAATAAACGGTGAACCAATTTTTGAGAAAAACAGTTAAAAATACACACAAAAAAAATAAGGAAAAATCCGTAAAACTCGGTCGCCTGTAACAATTCAGGTATCCACTCAAACACACACGAAAAATTCATTAAAATCGATATTATTATTATTAATTATTATAAGTAGTAGTAGTAGTAGAGTATTATTAATAATACAGTGCATACAACATTATAGCGGAGATTTAATATTAGGTAGAAAACTTTTAAAAATTAAATATAAAAATTTTATACTAAATAATGTCATAGTGTTAACGTATATTTCTGCTAGATTTACCAGTACGCGGTGTAGTAGAGCGGAATGAATTTATGTAAATAGAAAATCAGTATTGACAGCATATCTCCGTGAAAAATATTTTAATAAAGATGTTTTTGTTTTGATCGAAATTTAAAAATACATCTATATTTATCTAAACATACGCAAAAAGTTTCATCAAAATCGGTCCATTCATCTACGAGGAGTTTAATGATAAACGCTTCATATGAATATATCATCATCATTAAGTGCCGCCTCCGTATCGGAGGTAGGCGAACTACTTACCTATACATATTTTGTTGCGCAGTGTAAGTAGCGTACAAGGCAATCATAATATGGCGTTAGCGTATATATCACACACACCCGTGCAGCCGCGCATATTTCTGTAGTGTATTTAACGCGTATATGGTGTTGGGCGTGGTGGTTTGCCATTGCCTTCCAGACGATAATAATATGAGGATTATTTATATTTTTATTTTCGGATGATAATTTTTGGTGTCGCCGATCGTATTTGAACTCGGTACCTTCCATATAGATGTCCGTGTTCTCGCCACTTACACGCATTAAAATATATTCAGAACTTAAATCTATCGTTAAATATTTCTAATAGAGTTATTTGATTCATATGCACGTAGTAATAATTGTATCCTATTTAATTTTAATTTTTATTGGATGACATTCTACAAAAGTATAAATTTTAATTTAAAAATGAGAAAAATTCGTTGCTATATTTTTTCAATATTCTTATATATATATATATATATATATATATATATATATATATATAGATATATATATATGTATATACACGATGTGGAAATCGGAAGAATAACCGAGAAGCAGTATAACCAAAGGTGAATGTCTTCAAGGTATGGTTATATCGTAGAATATTTTGCATCAGTTAGATCAAAAGAATACGCAACAAATAAACTACTTTAGGGTAAGGAAAAAAATTATTATAAATTATAAAAACAGAAAAAATAAGTTAAAAATCTTTGCCACTATATTACGCAACCGTATACGACTTTTCGATACAAATGTTGCCAGGAAAAATTTACCAGTGTAGGAAGGAGAAAAAAAAATCAGAAATTCCACATTTGACGGGTTTGTTGAACGTTAATTCCACTAATTTATATACAAGAGACACGTTACTCGTTATACAATGATCGGTAACGAACGTGACACTCAAAGTGTATGTATAAATAATAACCTTGCGTGACGCTATAATGACGATCATTGATATATGTTGCGGACACAACGATGTATATTGTACAGACAAAATATTTTTATTACGTTATTATATTATTTAGTAAACCATCATTTTTCGGTCTTAAAGTAATGCATAATAACTTATTTAAAAATAAACACTTTTAAATACTACTTTGTATCCGAGTCTTATTTTTCGATAATAATTATTCCGGTAAAAATACGAATAGTTGCAAATGCGCCATCTATAGATAAGTTTTCGATATATTAGATTTAAATTACCGTGTAGTTTAAAAAGAGAAACAAAGAAATACGAAAAAAGCAGGGAGTAGGAAATTGTAAACGCGTTAAAATTTCATGTAATAAATTTTCATTTATCGTAACGGGCAAAATTTTAAACATTTTTCTCTAATAATTTTTCGAAATTGTCAAAAATATTTCGTCGTCTTATAATTAAACAATAATTAAGAAACTGTTTTAGGAATAAAAACGAGAAAGAAGTTTTATTTAATTCTTTATTTATTTATTTTTCAGTCGAAGAAAAATACATTATTATTAAAATTTAAAAAAATATCGTAAGGAACGAAAACAATCCGAAAATTTACAAAGCACATAAAATAATAAATTTCAAATGACCGAATTTTTTATTTTTTCAGATCATTACGATAACGAATTTTCAATTCTACAGAATTAATAAAATCGGCATTCAACCATGTAACTGTTAATTCTTTAATCGATCAGCGACAAAATTTCTATTTAAAAATTTCGCGACCTACGTTAATTTTTAATTATCAACGTGTTCTTAACGCAAAATCAACAAAAGAATTTCCGCAACAAAATATGGTTTGTAAGCGGATTAGACCATGTTGATTATATATATATATATATTTATATATATATATATATATATATATATAAATATATATATATATATTTATATATATATTAGCTTTGTTATTGTATTTTTTTTTTCAAATACCAGTTGCTTCTATACATATATATTATATGGAATTAGTCAATAATGGAATACGTTATCAACTGATACTGTCAATCTTCTTTCGTTTCTTCCAAACAATGTGTGTTTTTCTTTTCTTTGAGTCCATAATGTGCAAGTGTTTCCCTTCTGTTTCTCTGTGAATTGTTTACAATCGTGCAGTTTCTATCCGCTGATATATATCTTCTGGCATAATATTTATTTCCCCCAATATCGTTTTTAACCTCCGTGTAACATGTGCCATTCATTTTAAGTTTTCTCGTATAATCAAACAATCTTCTTGTGAATCTTTCTGGCTCCGTTCTTTGCACATAGCCACAGAAACTAATTCTCCTTTTTTGATCGCAGTGATAATATTTTCTACACGTTGGTATACTTATTGGTTGCTCCGTTTTCTATATACTTTTACTTACTTTACCGGTTCGTGGTCATATATAAAATATAGTCCATTCTCGCGAGCGACGCATCTACTACTATCGTTGAAGAACTTCCCTCTCGTCTGTAAATAAATAAAGTGCACAACTTCAGTGCCAAAAAAATGATGTTAGTTTTGACACACTTTCGGGGCATATTTTAATGTAAATGCATTTTTAGAATACAAAGGATTCTCAATGATCTCATTATTTAATAATTTCAATAATTAAGTTTACATACGTTCTTTTGATGATAATTTTTTCTATAAACGTAAGTCGCAAACACACGCGTGAGAAAGAGAAATTAAAATACAAAAACTTCACGGTAAAATTAATTTGAACACGACAATAACATTATGCACATATAGAAATATACGATGTGATAAAGAAATACGTGTATAATAAAATGAGAAACTAGATGAAAAACAGTGTCATATTTAATTAATTCTGTACGGGCACGGTGTACACCTCCGCGAAGAGCGATATTAATAGATAAATAACAGTACAGTAATTCAATAGCGCAACGTCTAATACATTATATTAGTCGGCTAACTACACCACATTAATCGTCGGTTAATTAATTAAAAATAAATAAAATGTCGACAAGTTATTACGGGAACCGCCCTTATAAGGGCTACGGAACTAAATATATGATTAACAGTCTTCGGATGTTGCAGTTAAATATAGAAAGGATTTCGAAAAGCAAAGTAGAAGTTTTGGCGCGTATAGCCCAAGAAAATGAGATTAACGTTATTGTGCATCAGGAAACACATACAGAAAAAAATGCAGAGTGGATGAATTATTAACAGAAGATATGAAAGATTTGAATAAGTGGAAAATAACATGGGAATGAAATTTAGAACATACGACAAATTCCAATTTAGTTGTCGACCCGAGCAATGAAGTTAAAGGAATGGATTTATCTAGGAAACTATGGAAGACAATTAATAGAATTAGAATTGGACAGGGAAGATGCGGATATCTAGTGCAGAAATGTGTACAACTGCTGCGTGCCAGTGCGGAAATCCAAGACAAACAATGTAGCATATATTAGGGGGACTGTAGCGAATTTGCACCCGTAGGTTTAACATGAGACGATGTTCATAATCTTAACGACGAAGCCATAGACTGGCTAACAAATTTAAAGTTAGACTTATGATGGGAATTTTGTGTAATTATATATAACCGATTATTATACAATAAGAAGAATTTATTCTCTAAACATAATTCACGTTTCTCGCGTATAAGTAAATAAAGTCATAACAGATAATATGTAGTAACGTTTAGAATTAAAATGTAGTTAAGGTTTGAAAAAAAAAAGCACTGCTTAAATAAAGTAAGTAAATATCGATTCAATATAAAAAATAAAGGGAAAATATGGGGATGACCGAAATATTGTCATTTTGGCCGAGTTAAAATTGAAAAAAGAGGTATAACTAAGATAACTGTAATTGATCATGCTAAAATAAAGCGCTAGATTAACAGACGAACATTCTCAACAAAAAATAACAATCCTATCACTTTAAAAGTTCTCCGATTAACCTGATTAGAACGATTTTTGAAAAGTAAAGAACGGTCTTTTAAGTTTGATGAGCATATATACATAATGTTCGAGTTGGTCCGTTCAACAAAATTACATTGCCAGGTTGATCCAATATTTAAGGAATATTTAAAGAAATGTAGAATCGATCTCTAAGAAATGGAAGAGAAACTTGTGCCCGGTCTTTATGCGCGATATCTTTCGACTTATACTGATACATATCGTAATTTAATTAATAATCAAACAAGTATATATCTACATGTATCTATCTATCTATCTATCTATCTATCTATCTATATATATATATATATATATATATGCGTGTGTGTATGTTGTTTGTATGTATGTATTTATCTACATATATATAAAAACATCCCTATTATTTATTGTTAAAGGTCAAGAGTTAGATTAATCTTCACATTATTGGTGAATCAATAAGGAAATCATAACCTACTTCGTTTATCGACAACGGCAACGATAATTATTCGTTTTAAATTCAGCTGAAAAAATAATTTAAAAATTTTATCGCAGAATACAATTACATTAACGGAACAATTATTTCGAAAACTTTCACCGAACTTTTAATTATTAAACTAAGGAGATTTGTTCGAGTGTTATTAATTATAAAAATAATTTCCAACTACGGTGTTCGACTTTTTCTTTATCGCAGGATTGAAGCAGACTAAAACGACTGAACGAACAAGTTAAGGGAACAAAATTAAAAATCAACTCTTGGAAGTGGAAAACTCGATTTTACGCCTAGGGAGAAAAAGTTCGATTTTTCTTTTTTGAAAGAAAGAAAAATTAAAAAGGCGAAGGTTATTTTATACAGTAAAAAGAAACAATTCCAACAAGTTAGACCGTATATATGTATATACGTGTGTGCGCGCGCGTTTAATGAAAATTGAATAACAGATGTTTCCCGCTGTTTCAAAATTATAATTTGAAATTAATTAAAGTTTCACGATTAGTATATGGTCATTATTTTGACTAAATATAAAATCATTTCTAGTAATGCTTCCGAGGCACTCAACGCACACACACACACATATATATATATATATAAATACATATAAATAAAGAGAAGTAGACGATAAATAAAACTGTTGTAATTTTGCAAAACCCCCTTAAAATGTCTTCTTGGGCCCTGGAGTACTATATATTCAAGTTTGCCATCTAATTTCTCATCACTAAAAAATGATCACATTGCTTCTTAAATTTAAGATTATAACTCGATGTTCAACATTTAGAGCGAGAGCAATAATAGTGTACACGCATATTTATGCATATATATATATATATATATATATATATATATATATATATATATATATATATATATACACCAATGTAACATATTCAGATGATACGTATAAAAACATACGAAAAATAAAACAGATGAATGTTGAAACTGATTTTTAAAAATGGAAGATAAGGATACATCACACGTAAAAAGGGCACAACACGAATTTTAACTCATAATTTATATACATTCAGAAAAGGAAATCTACGATCTACTGAGCAGAGTAAACAAGGGAAGTCGAAAGCTAGGAGACAAAAATTATGATAATAGATATAAACAACAGCTCGAGGAAACTAAACACATTACAGGATCTAGAAATAGTTTCATACCTGGAATCGTGAATAAACAATTATGGTGGAGTGGGAGAGTGTTGGTAAAGTCTGCAATAGTGAGACTAAATAAAATCTAGGATTGTTCCATTATTAGATTAACAAAAATAAAATTAATACTCTTGTATATACGATATTTTTTTTATGAAGCAGAAACTCGGGCCATAAATAAATAAAATTGATGCGTTTGAAATGTGGACATGGCGTAGAATGTTTGAAACTTTCGGAGACAATAAAGAGGACGAATATATCAATTTAAACGACGTATATTTGCACTGTGTCAATAAAAAATTCTGAAATATTTTGAGTGTATCGCACGAAATAATGCCTTGGAAAAATGAGTTTTAATTGGATAAATTGAAGATAAAAAAAAAAACAAGTAAAGCGTATCATCGATTCGATGGATATACGTCGCTCACTAGAGTAACAAAAACTGAAACAATACAAATATAATGTCAGATTTATTACAATTTAGCGATTGAAAGACGTGTATATTTGGGTCTGTGTGTTAATATATATGTAATTAAAATGGCAAAAATATTTTCAAAAATCGTAATCGGCGTCCCTAGTTACCTACTATAAATATAAATTTTTATACAAACGAGATATGTTAAGTTTCATAAATTGAAAAAAGATTCATTTCATTAATTTCTTTAATCGTAATTTTACGATTAAAATAATTTCCGATTTAATTATCAAGATAAAAAAAGATTTTTTTTTTTGTGTATTCGATTTATTAACTTGTTTAAATAGTGTCAAAGAAACGATATACGGCGTTTTAACTGATTTAGATTTTAGAAGTCAACGGTAACGTGGTAGATAAAAAATGGTTCGTCAATAGAATGTATTTTTGAATGAAGTTACAATTAAAGACTTCAAAGGTAAATTTTAAATTAGCCGCGACAATAATGCCGGATAATTTACGCGATACAAATTTATCCAAATAATCTCCGCGAAGATAGTTATCATATAAAAACAGTCAACAAAGAATACTAGCGGTATTCTAGTAGGTTCAATCCCTTTAACACTTATTTTTGTCAATCTATCCAACCAAATCAATATTCTTAATGGTCATTAATTTGCAAATATTTATCTGTCGGATAATTTAATTCAAAATATCGCTCCTATTATCCGTAAATTCGATTACACACATCTAACTTAGCCGATTACCCACTTTTTCACCACCTCACTAACTTTGACAAGATTGGTTTTGCGGATCATATATATTACTGGAATGTTTTAAATATTCCGCATATTCCACAAAAATTATACAACCGGATTAATTAGCCTCAGTGTTCACTTTTCGCTAATACTGATTCACGACTTAACTTGAACAATTTTAGTTTATTTTGCATTTTATATATATATATATATAAAATATGTAATTATCATAATACATCGTATTATAAGTTTGTGTATACCACAGTGTAATCATAGTAAATATCAAGCAAATGAATGGATTAAAAAACTAGATATTAATCTGTAGAATTAATTAAGTAGAAAATGGTTTTTATTTGTACCCAGAAACATACGAATAAATAAATAAATATATAAATGCAAACTCTATCTAGATGTCACAAAATTACTAAATATGAAGTATTTACAAATTGATCTTAGTAATTTAGGTTCACACCCTAATATAAAACAGTTGAAGAAGTTTATACATTGATCTCTACTTTTAGTTTGGTAAACTACGTGGGTCCCACTGAATGGAAAACTTACACATTTTTGTTTAACGTTAGCGATCAAGTAAAACTGGTAAAACTAAATTTAAAATTTTTATTTCAATCAGGCGTCCTCGCGTTACATGGAAAGTTTGAAGTTTTAGGTTGCCGATGAACAGAGGTGCTACATGTGCAACATTAATGAAGTATACGACACTGAACATGTGATGTTTCATTGTCCCGCCTTCACAGGTTTTTAAAATTAAACCTCCCCAATCCCTCATTATAACTAATAGACCTTAATATTTTCACTTCCCATGTGCTTCTTGACTCGATTAGACAACTTCACATACACACATGTATCATTTTAAACTAATATTAACCATACACATTTTTGCGATATAATCATTTACTTAGCTGGTTTTAATTAACTTATCGAGCATACCTTTATTATTTTTATAAATTTCAATTTTTTATATGTTTCATTTAAATGTTTAAACATACTCATTTTACACACACATACACATAGTAACTGGGGGGACTATGTTACTTATCCCGTCTTTCACCTCTAACTTTAAATACACTTGGCAAAGAACCATCATATACAATTGTTTTATCGATAATTTTTTATATACATATTATATGTGTTAGCCTAATTCCTTACTTTTTTTATATAAAAACGAATATTAAAATAAGTCAATTAGTTTATATATATATATATATATCATCCAAGAGTCTTGCTCTGTAGCTAGCCAACTATCTTCTATTTCTTCCTGTTGCCTGCTTAGTTCTTGAACTCTTTATGTGTAATTTTCGTTTATCTTTTATATGATTCATCCATATTATCAAATTTCTTCTTTCTTTTAATTTTCCCTCGGTTATGACCATCGCAAAAACATTGTAATGCCGTATGTGTATTTTAAACACGCCGTTCTTGTGTTTGCTGTATCGTTTCGGTCAACTTCTTTTATTTGTTTACCATTTCCAATAATATGAATTCCTCTGGTTCCGTGTCACGAATTATTCATCCAAACGTTCTTTTAAATTTTTAAATGAACACCCACTCCGAAGTAATATACTCTATTTGTATGATTTCAATAATTTTTCCTTGTTCCTCTTTTTTTTTTATGGAATATATCTTTTTCTCGGCTTTGAATTATAAAAATATAACTTGCCGATTTTTATTTTACTAATATTGTTTTCATATAACACTTCAATTGATATTAAATGTGATGGCACACCTATCTGGTTTAGTCTTTGTCATAGCATCCATCGAAATCTATTGAATTGTCCTATAAAATCTACGTACATTATAATATTCAATTCCTGATATTTCTCCATTACTTGCTTCACACTTAAAATTTGTAATTGGGTACCCTTTGCTGTCATAAAACCTAATTGTTCTTCTAATATAATTCCACAAGCATGATATACATTATGCTAACGACATGCGACATCAAGAGAATGTTTCTACACTTCTCACCTATATATCTGGAACTTTTTTGTGAACTGAAACATACATAGATTTTGCTTTTGCATAATCCTTTAACAATGTGTCTGTAAGCAGTATACATGTATGTGTCAAAAATACCTGTTGTCGCTTTGCTAAGTATTTAAACATAAATGTATTTCATCTTTTAAAACGTAATGGGCGCAATCAACCAGATCGCAGTCAATATTGATGTTGTGGATTTCTACAAAGAGTGTTGCGTTCTCGACAAAAATGAATAACAAGTGTGTTGAAAATAATCACTGAACTCTTTCGTTTAAATAAGTGCTATAAACAAAACATACCAAATAATAGACTGATCAGCACGGTTTATCTACGACCAACTAAATCGTTCTAAACCAGATCACATTCTGTATGCTCAAGCCTTAAATCTATATTCGATCCAACGAATACCTTGTACAGGTCGGGGCAAAAGTCAGCTGGCAAATTTGCAAAAGTTGAAAAATGAAAAATCATTAACCTGCATGCTTTACAAAAACGACTTTCATAATTTAGAATCTATTAATTCGCAGTCTACTTCAATATGACACTTCAGAATTCTACTCTTACATTCTATAATTTCCACAAATTTTTTACATTTTTACATATAATTTTAGAATCGTTTAACGTTTAACAAACATGTTTGCATATGAAGTGAAAACAAAATTTCATATTTTAAGTTAAAAAAGAAATATCTGGATGACCGTCTATATTTAAAGTTTGATTACTATAAACATTGAGTCACCCATCACTAACACGCTTAAATGTATTATTAATAATATACATTGTCTGATTTTTACAGTTGTTTGTAAATCGATCAATGACTACAGATTCGGTTAGTTCACAACTATTTTAATTCCGTCCATCAATTGTAAAATATTTTGAAGTTGTTTTGGACAAAAGTTTCGCTTTTGATAAATAGTTAAATTACAAATTCTCAAAATCGAGGGTTATAATTTTTATGAAGTTTCATTTATCCAAAAGAGACAAAAATTCCATCATTCAAACCTAGGTTATATTACGTGATTTTTTAATTTTGGTTACGAAGATGAAACAAACACAAACCGCTCAAGAAGCGGTTAAAATCAGATGAACATAATGGGAACGTATTTCATTCGCATCACATTACTACACATAATAACTATAATCATGATTACATAAATACTATGGTATATAAAAAAATAAACAAAATAATGAAACACCTTTATTTATAATCACCATATTAAACTATCCTGTATCCGTTATGCGCATATTTACTAGAGTTGGTAAATCGTGTTCAGGTTTTTAATTTTTAAATTGAATATTATTAACTTTAAATATAGTTTTTGATAAACAACTTGCTACACTTTTTTATTAAAAATTCATCAGGTAGCATTAAGTTTATGGCTGTATGATTTCACAGTGTTTCTTTAAATAAATGGTGTTATACCATAAATAAAGAACCTTTCCGATATACGTAAAAGCATCATGTAATCGAACATTTAAAAAAAAAAAAACATTTAATATGGTTATATCTTATTATAAATTTTCGTGGTGATTTGTATTAACCGCACATTTTCAATATACATTAGAGACGTTGTAACCAACAAAACTAGTCGATTGTTCTTAAATATAAATGCTGTAATGTAATATAAAAAGTATTGATTTATTTAATTTTTAAAAATATGTATAGCTGAGAAAGCACTATAGGCATACGTTGCGATATACCACAAATTATTGTTGTATTCAACGTTTCAGAAGAAACTGAATCTTTTATCATTTGGAAATAAGATATACATGAACATAAATGTATCAATTAAATTTAAGTTCAGGTTTATTTCATTTTCCGATAATGGGAAAAATAGTTTTTCTGTAAACGCGAATGCAATAAATTATAACTTGCTGTTTACCGAAAATATAAGTACAGTTGATTTCATAATATAATAATGAAAACATATTTAGAAAATATCACTAAAATAAAAAACCACTTACTATAAAATACGTATTAAAAAAAGCCATAAACACACACATATATATATATATATGTGTATGTATATAAAAAAAAGTTTGAATATATCAAGAGATTAATTCATATTTCTAACAATCGAAAAATACATTTACACCAAGTATCTTTTGGTTATATAATTCTAACAAGACCAATTTTTAACTGTTGCTTCGGATGTAACATATACTTGAATAGTAATAAAAAGATTAATCAAATACAAATTGAGATAATCATTTAACAAACCAATTATATCAACAGGTGAAAATAACCACTTGTAGCTTCACCGTAAAATCGATAACAACTGTAAACAAACTGATAACTAACCTTATATTCGTAATACTAATAAAATACTTGAAGATATGTTTTAAAACTTACCTATTCATTTGTTTGAACATCTTAGACTAAAATTGACATACGACATAGGAATAAACAAAAAAATATTAATAATTTTTAATAATTAAACCCGGTAACCCGCACGAAATTTCATAACAGGTAAGATTTACCACAATAAACATACCTATCGCTTCAATCACTTGGGAATACACCATGTGATTATTGATATTCTGAATAAGTCAATACTGTTGGGAAATGAAAGCGCGGTTAATTTGAGATAGCGGAAAAATGTTTATAGTCAACATAAGTGATCAGAAGAAAATTTATTATTAAATAATATTGAGTAACGAAAAAAGTGTAATTATATATTTCCGTCCAGGAAATTTATAAATTCAATATTAAATGTTTTAAAAATAACATATTAAACAAAAAAACAAAATATTTTTTACTTCAGGTCCAAATAACTAATATATCGGTGTAAATGTATTGTAATCGAATATTTATATTCTACTTAAATTGAAAAGTAAGTACTGCTATTTACAAAAAATCCAAACACTATTATATGTCTAAATAAAAACAAAGAGTAAATTTTAAAAAATTACGTTTTCAATGAGCTTGTAAAAAATATATAATTAGATCTTTATATAATTATATTATAAAAATTTACAAATGCAAATAACTGTTTATAACGCAATATTAAAGTATTTGATATGTTTTAAAAGCTTTTAATAAACTGACTAGATATTGACCCCTACAACACAATGTACATCATTACACACACATACACACATGTACATATATATATATATATATGTATGTACGCGGGCGTACCCACCATGCGCAATGGTGAGGGCATGCCCCCTGGAAAACATATTTGAACGAAAAATAGTCGACAGTTGAATTAAAATTTGATTAACCCAGTACTCACCATGGTTAGCATATTCACAATACTTACAAGGGTCATTATGTGTATACTGTGTACTTACTATTTCCCCCGGTAAAACCCTACAACGATTATAAAAATTCCATGATATGCTTAATTTCGATGAAAAGTGTTTGGCATAACGATGTCTTAAGGGACACGATTCATTTTCTCAAAGTAATTAAAGGAAAGAAGTTTATTGAGGTTCAGGTAGATACACATGCTAAGCATACAATAGAAGACAATAGAAATAAATTACTCCCTATTCATTCTGCATTTGTTTTCTGTAATACATGACATCGATCTTCATGAAAAATCATCAGAAACCGAAAATTTCACAGATATAATTTATTTCACAGCTGATGCTGAAGATAAGATAATTCTGCACGAAATGCTAAATACACATTACCAAAGATAAAAAATACTTGGTATGTATTTGTAGAAATATTTAACAAAAGAAAATTGTTTGCCTAAATTAAGGAATCAGTTTATTGGTCGATACTAGCTGACAAAACAGCTGATATTTCAGGTACTGAGCAGCTTTTCATAGGAGCTAGATTTTTATGTTACAAATGACAAACATTGAAATAAGAATTTTTTTAATCAAATGAGCAAAGTGTAGAGAACATAAAGTCTGTTCGATCATAACGAACTCTAGGGAAGTTAGTTTAGATATGAATGCACTTCCTTGACAAGGCTATAATGGATGTTTGGTTATGACTAATAAGAAGGAGGAGTTCCAAAAATAATCAGTGATATGTACCTTAAAGCTCCATCCAACAAATTTTCCATCAAAAAATCAGTTTGTAATGGATATGAAAACAATAAATCAGAAATATAATTTTGAAAATTTTATTTATGAAGCTGGAAATTGATACGACTTTTAGAATATGACTCCTTCAATAGCTATTTCAGATATTGAAGAATTGGCGTCCATTGATTTACTAGAGAATACATTATTTTCGTTTACCAAAGTAACATAAATCGTAGTAACGTTTCCTGTTACAACTTATACTATTGAGGATAAAAACCTAGCTTAGGTCAACTACAATCGAGGATCGATTGAACGGTCTCAGTTTAATGAATATACACAGACAAGGAATATATTAACAGTTCTTAAATGATTTTATCGATCTGTTTTCACAAAAACTAAGAAGCTTTATTTTTAAAGAAATGTAGACATTTTTAAAAAAATTTATTATTTGATGTAATGTTTTTCACATATTTTAAAGTTGTACATGACAATTTTGCATTTTTTTACTGTTAATAAATTTGTAAAATTTATGTGTATATTTTTAAACAAAATATCGATGGCATCTATGATAACAAGAAAAAATTCAAGGTAAATTATTGGACCAATTATGGTTCAAAGTTAAAAAATGTGAAGCAGATTTATATAGATAAATGAATAAAAAATTATCTGTATACGTCGTAATACTGAGAAAGGAGCAAACAATTCCTTTTTTTTGTTTCTATTAGTAGATGTGTGCTTTAAGTACACGTTTTAAAACACATAACATGGAATTTATGAAGTTCTACCCTTTGCCCCATGAAAATTTTTTAGATATGCCTATGTATATGTATGTAATTATATATTTTTATCTTCTTCGTTTAGACCTTTATTCTAGAAAATTATGATCGACTAGAATTTTATTGAATACTCTCCCGGTAGTTTCGATTTCAGGCCCGGTACATTAGTAGTTGCATTATGGTTTGAAGTTAGTAATACTATTTAATCTTTTTAAATAATTAGGCATTATCCTCACAATCTATAAACTTCAATTTTCCTTCTAGAAATTTTTCTAGTAACGTTGCCCGTCATATTACCCGGAATTACATGATATACATAAAATGGCGAAACCACCATGTTGCCAGTGTTTCCGGCTTAAACACGGAAAAAGTAGAATATGAAGTAATTATACGTTGTTTTTTTTTTAATATTCATAAAACAAATTAAGGAAATAATATGTTGCGTTTCTTAATTGTTCTTTCGGTTTGGCAAATCTCAGCGCATTGTTATATCTGTAGCCCACCTGATATATTACGACGATTGTCGTATGTTCACGTTATAATAAATTTAAATTTATTAAATTGAAGGTGGAAAACTAATATTTAATTTAATCAATATAATAAAACAATATATATATATATATATATATAATTATTTATTTAATGAAAGTAAAATATATTAAAATTATTATAATAAAACAAGACTGGATTTTTTGTAGTGGATAGACTATTGTTATACAATAATAATAGTTAATTCGTTAATAAAAGTTTAGCCAGTAAAATTAATTTTGGTTAGTCAAGAAGAAAAAACCAGTAAATTAATTTGACCAAAAATAATTTTAGTTAATACAGCCAGTAAAAAATTAATTTAGCCAGTAAATAATGAAGAGAATCGAGTAATTTTTTGTTTAACAAGGCTTAGGAAAAAGGTATAAAAAGGGATGGTTGTTTATTTTCAAGTGAGTTTAGTTTTTTTCAGTCTAAAAATTTAGTTGTTAGTTTCTTGATCAAGACAGTTAAGATTAAACGTAGAAGGATGGTTGGCAAGTAATTACGAATCCGGTTAGGTTAGTTTTTTTTATTATTTTCAACTAAATTATTATTTTTATTAATAAATATATAATAGTTTTTTTAATATAAAATAAGCTATTTCTTTATAAATACTCTATTTATTATTATTTTTTTTTAAATAATAATATTAATAATAATATATATTTATACTAGCATTCACGCAATATATATATATATATATATATATATATATATATATATGTTGAATTTCATAATGTCAAATTATGAGTGCAACTGTGCAATAGAGGATATTTTGAAGATGCCTACTATAGAGTTTACAAGAAAAATCTGCATTTAATGATTCCATCATAGATTTATTTTTAGTGAAAAATCGTTGTCTTCAACTAATATAAAAACATATTTTGTTATTACTATTTTAAGTTATTTCATATTTGTATATTTTTTTAAAATTTTAATATAATATTTCTATTCATTTTGTTAATGTGTGTGTGTATAAGTGAAATGTCTACCGGAAACAAATTGTAATGAACCACGCTTGGTCATTAATACATTTATATATTTTCCCTAATGTGTTCAGTTAACCGCATATAATTTACAATTGATTCGTCTGTGCTATTTAAAACCCTTATTTCAAAAGAGTTTTTTTTATTCAGTAATTTTATTGTCCAAATTTTTGTAGCGCGTGAGAAGTAGAAAGGTTGTTAATTCACTAGTTTATTTTTATTGAATTTGCTAATTACATTATTGTTCCAAATTTTGATAAATGTTTAATCTTCTTCACAACGGCCAGTATTGGTTAGACGAAGTCCAAAAAATTATAATTGTTTATCGTTCGTAACTATTCTATAGCCGTCAATTACATTAACTTCTGATTGAATATTTATCAACAATAATTATCCTCGTGTTGTCGATACAAAATGCGTAAGCCATATTTTTCACTTATAAACCATAATTTGTCCATTATAAATAGCAGTTTCATTTTTTTTTAAAAATATAATGGTACGATATCTTGGATTACTAATTGACATTCACTAATCGTTATTATTCACAAGTAATTTTCTATACATACCATTCATAATTTGAGAAATGTCTTAAATTGGTTGAAATTTAACTCACGGTTTATGTGTTATAATTTTAATTTTATTACTTAGTAGGCAACTATCATAACGAGCAAATTTTACTAATCAACCACCTATATTATTTCGCTGTCCCATTTTATAATTTCTGAGATCTCCTTTAAATATTCTTTATTCGTGTTGGCATCTACTAGGATATGTCAAGCCTATTTTGATAGGTATATTCTGAAGTATACTTTTGATTACAGACGAGATATGCTTGAAGTAGAGATGTACATTCGGATTTTATAACATTGTTAGGTTACACACTGACATGTCTATAGATTTTGTCTAATAGTGAAATAGACCCTTATTTTTTAGTATTTTAATTGTTTATTGAAATGCCCATGATTTTTTGACAATAATTTAATACTTCAAAAATGTAATATCTTTAGAAATGATCTTTATTTTAAAATGTAATAAAAAATATTCAATACGGTAATTATAGATAAAAAGAAAATGTTAAATTTTACTTCCGGTAAAAAATGTAATCACTTCTATATTGATGACAAATTAACTAATAAATTTTTATTAAAAATTTAAATAGCTTATAATAAATTTATCTTGTGCTTAAACAAGTTGTTACCTTAATGTAGGAAAAAGACAATTAAAAATGTTGAAAGGAGAAGACGTGTTACGTTTATTTTTCAAATACCAACTTTACAATTAAATTTAGAGCGCTCTCTATTAACCGTCTTCGTAACTTAAGGTTACTAAATTATAAAGCGTAATTTTCATATAAAACCTAAAATGTATTTTATTTCCTCCAAGAATATCAAACTTTAACACGGTCAGCTGGCGTTGTGAAAGGTAAAATTGGATATTAAGATGTGAGACGATGGTAAGAAACATATTAAATGTTTTACTGATAGATCGTACTTATTTTATAAAGATGAATTGGTGCGTGAAACGAGTGTGAACGGTCTGAAAACAATAGTGAGTTATGCCATTCCGTACGGAAATCAGTACATTCGGATTCGCGAAGTCAAAGTGAGGAAGAGTGACCATTTTATTTGTTGTTTTAATACCAATTTTATGCGAAATGTAGATCAATACATCGTCAACACGGGATTGGTGGTATCGGAGGTGATTTACGTTAAACAATTTTGTTGGCTTATTGTGAGCTATGTTATTTTCAACGATATTGTAATGTCAAGGTGTATGCAGTTAAAAATAATTTATTCGGAGATCGACTTTTTCCTGATGTAGTTTTTGAGAAATGATGATTATACACATTCTGTAGATATATAATGACTTACAGGAACTGTGCAAATTAAGTCATGTTCTATCTCTTTCAGACTCAACACTTTTCTTTTTTTATTTCAACTTCATAAAAATCATTACTGCTCCCTTAGATATGAAAACCGTATTTTCTTTTTTGTATTATTGACTTATTTTCCAAAAATGTACCCATATAATTGTGTAGGTTGGGCACAAACTGAGGTAATCAAAATAAATAATGCATAATGCTCATTAAACATAAAATCGTATGAAAATCTAAATTTTTTATTCAAATATGTATAAATGCAATCATACAAGTAAATGAATGTAGAATTGATGTTGTAGATTACGGAGGGCTCTACAGTGTCGAAGAGTAGGTGATCTATTGTGTTTAACACATGGCACCAAGAGCTAGTGTGTAGGCTCAATGATAGCATGAGGTAAAGCCTGGCCACAATCTTATTTTAATTTTATTGAGGTAGATTTAGCCCGCATAATAGTTAGTTTGTTAAATTAGTTTCAACATATGTGAACTTTATATGCAAGAGGCTGGAAGATAATTCATGTTATACATAGGCTTATAGATAGGCAGGTATACTTACTATATAGCGATACACATTTAAATACTTTAATGAGGTAGTACAAACACTGTAATTAAGTCATATATATATAGCTTGTGTAATTAACCATTTCAGTAATACATTTTATCCACTAAATTATAAATTCTACACTGGTATTTATTATACGAAACGCTTCTTAGGTGAACTGTATATAATTTTCAATGTATTTACATAAATATTTCGAAAATTTAAACATTAATAATATGAACATTAAAATTTCATGTACCATATAGTGGACATCGTTTGTGAAAGGGTTAAAATAAACGCATACAAAAGTTGTTTTAGTCGAAACGAAAATATAATTTATCCGTTTTGTTTAGTAATGCTCGTATTCCAATATATAGTCTATCGTATTTTTGAAGGGTAGAATTGTTATTTGAATAATAAATTGCTGTTTAACATACGTATAATTAATAATAATAATATTTAAAAAATACAATTTTTATACAGTAAGAACGTAAGAAATAAAGGAGAAAAAAAAACATTTAAAGGAACAGAGTGAAGATACATACAGATTATACAGAAATAACACAACCCACTTCGAACGTAAATTGAATGTCACTTCACGTTACCAAAGTGATAGATTAATCTTGAACGAGAAAAATGTATAAATTAAATGCACGGTAACTGTATAATATTAATACCGTCTAGTTTAAAAAACTTACAGTCTTCTTTTCTATAGATATTTAATTTTTGTTTTTATAAAAAGGAAGCGTTTTCAAAAAATACTTTCAAATCTCGCAGTAATATAAAAAAAAAACCAGAATATTACCGGGGATAATAAGAGTGTACGTAAATTACAAATTGCTTCGCTACCTATGATAACAGTCAATCCGGAGGTTAATGAACAGATCCGGAGGAAATATTCGTACAATATCAGCTACGTGACGTAATTTCATTTATCGTAGTTTACGATTTATAAATTTATATCGATTATATTTATCGATTTTATTTGGAAATATATACCGTTATATTTCATTTCGTTAATTACGTAAAATCATGAAAACCGGTCTTGCATACTCCTTTCCGTTATTCGTTTTAATTCAAAAACCGTTGTTAAAGGTCACTCATTTTTTTCTCTTTTATTCCCCCCACCATTTTAGACGTTTGCAGAATTACTAATCTCTTCATTACAAAACTTTTTTTTTTTCTGCGCATTGTACCGCTACAAAGATTAAAAACACACCCAGTCTCTTATTCCGTTATTATAAATACGTGTAGATAGTTTGGCGATTTAGATGTAAAAGTATTTCATTAATATATCCTGCGCTAGGACAGTGTAACGGATATGGAGTTATATAGAGAACAGTGGAAATATATATATATATATAGTGATTTGAACATCACAGGATGAGCAAGTAGGTGTATCGGTTTTAGACAGGATATGAGTGAGTAAAACGAGTGTGCTCTGTGAACAACATCACATCATCCCGTCATGTTAGATGAATACACTGAATAGGCCATTTTGTTCAGACCGGAAAATCTGTCCGTTGGTGTGTTCCTCGAATTTATGGAACATGTAGCGACGTGTGTCGGAATATGTCGCTGGAAGTAATTCTGTAGGATATTTGAAGGCGGATTCTTTCACAGCTCGATTTGCTTCATTCCTTCCATATACCCTATGTCCGGAAATCCTAAGTACACGGGTGTGCAGACTTCGATCGTTGTCAATTAATTTTCTAAGCCAATGGATGCCTCCATCCGGAATTTTCTTTTAGCAATACGGTGTGAGTCTGTGACATAACGATTTCTTGATAATTTTTAGAAGATGCAGTAAGCAGAGTGCAAAAATTTCGTATGATAGGACACTATAAAGTGTGTAGTGGACTATATCATTATACGCGACAGCGCAGTCCATCCGTATAGTATATTGGAAACTGTTGTGAAAGGAATTCTCTGATATTCTGTTTAGATATGTAAAATGATTTTTGTATTGGTATATTATAAGATCAGTATTCGGAATGACATGGTTTGTCTTCTAAGGTGGTAACAGAAATATATTGATAGGTGTAATAGACGGGAGATCAGAAAGCTGAATAGCAAGTAGCGTTTATTTTATTTCGTTAAAGCGTAATGAAAATTAAATATTTAGTTCAACGGTGTCACATATAAATTTCGATACAAAATTATTCAGATTCTTCTTGTTCTAGTAACATTTTCTCAACATTAGTTGATATAGTTCTTTCTAGTTCTAGCTTCTTTTATTATATCCGTAACTTTCGTTTTTTCTCATTAGCTGGCAGCTATCATTTCAAGGCACACGCCCGCTTGCAGATCTACCATTGATTTCTCATGGTAAAAAGAGCATGGAAATGTTACTTTTTGTGATCTTGCGTTCTATATATTTATGTTTTCTTGGTTTTTTCTATAGTATTGTCGATGCCGAGGACGCATTTTTCTAGTAAATATTTGCTGGTATTTTTTTCGGTTCAAGGAATTCCCCGTAATTTTCTCAGAACATCTATTTTATATGCCTCTAATCGTTTCGCTCTTTCTCCGCGATCAATGTCCATGTCTCATACGTATATACGTAACAATGAACTAATCGAAATTTTAATTTGCTGTTTAGTTTCAACATACTGGCCTGCTGATAGCAGAAAAATTCCTGGCTTGCTAGACTTTTATATAGTCAAGGGATTAGCCTCAAACTACATTCTAACAGAATCAGAGAGTTTGCTTTATCATCTTATCATTCCCCTTAGATATAAAAATAAAAAAAATTACTACAGCACTCTCACATTTTATGTAAATTGGACAAAAGTCGTATTTCGATTGTCTAATGTCCCTAGATTAACATCAGATTAAAATGACACTTTAAATCACCTTATTCCATATTATTTCATTTTTTTATTCGATGCTCGACAATTTTCTCCTCTAATTTCAGTAAATTTTGTATATCTGTAAAGTTGTATTAAACGTTGCAACAATGATTTGGAATCAGTTGTTATTTGTTAAGTATACTTTTCAAAATTGATGTACAATCTCTTTTTCATAAATGGTATAAATAAATTCTCTTTAATATTTATTTAAATATTTGCAAATTATCCTCCCTACTTGGAAAACATGAGAATTTCCGAAGAATAATTTTGTACGAAATCTAAGCGGGATCATTTCGATACAAGTCGGATTGGTTTTAAAAATAATTAAAGCAATTAATAGACATCGTATAATTTAAAGAATCAATATATGAAAAGTAACGAACACGCCTATATTACTAAAAATCATCCGAAATAAGTGAAAAATTATTAAATTTAAATAAATTAAAAAATAAATAAACTACGATTTGTAGTATAAAGTGCCAAATATAAATAATGTTTTTAAATGTAATGGCACCGTGATTTCCGATGTATTGATATAATTCGAAAATATAAAAACGAATCGAAATATGTTTCTCATACACAGAGGAATATATACCAATTTCAAATTCCGTTTAAAAATATACCCTTTTTAATAATAGTGTACATTTTTAAATCTTATTATAATTTGCTCTAAAAAAAAATAAATAAATAAAAAAAAAGATATTATGTATATATAACGACATGACTAGGTTTTATAAATTTCAACCTATAATATCAATTCTGTTAAAAATGTATAGAATGTAACCTAATCGTTTTCTAAATAACGTGTAATAAACTACATAATCTACTTATTTTAGTCAAATTGAATATTAATAAGAAATTATCTATAATATAAATAAATAGAATAAAAATACACGTGACGCGTTAAATAGGACGATGAATATAAATATGCTTATATTACATACGCTATTAGTTGAATATTTAACCTACCGATATAATAATTATTTGACCATTAATGAAATTCATCGAGAAATTCGCATTGTGGTAACGTAATTCAGCTGTATTGCTGAAAATTAAAACGACACAATATTATTGTAAGAATGCGTAATAACGAATTATGTATATATATTTAGAAATTCGCATTGTGGTAACGTAATTCAGCTGTATTGCTGAAAATTAAAACGACACAATATTATTAAGAATGCGTAATAACGAATTATGTATATATATATTTAGAAATTTGCACTGTGGTAACGTAATTCAGCTGTATTGCTGAAAATTAAAACGACACAATATTATTGTAAGAATGCGTAATAACGAATTATGTATATATATTTTTTAAAAAACTACCGATTATTATATTGTAGGAAATTAATCTTTTATTTGTAATCGTCTACAGATAGATAATAAATTCGATAAGAATAATGTTATCATCGGTGTAAAGATCGTTATCTAAACAATAATCCAAGATTATACTTATTAAGGTATTGCAACTGCTAAAATATATTCTAGCTATTTATACAATAATTTTTTAAATCGTACACGCCGGTTAATATTTACTTTTACATGATTGAATCCTAACATTTCTTCTAATTGCCTTATATTTTCCATTTAATATATATTTTTATGACTTTTTTATCCTCTTCGCAATAGTCCTTTAAGTTTAATCTTCTGCGCTTTTCGTACATTTTTATGTCTTTTTTTCATACTATTTTATCGAATTTATAAATAAGTTACAAGTTGTTGATGGAAGCTTTTTTTAATACATACATTTCAAATCGATTTGTTTTTTTTTTTAAATTATCGCAGCATGTTATTATTTTTGCCGTTTTTTAATTTTACATTAATATCAAAAATACGCATTTTTTTAATAATGCAATAATAATGACGGAATCACTAAAACACGTTAATGTATGTAACATGTAGCAAAAATGTAGTGTGTACGACGACGTCTGGAAAATGATGTCAACTTGGACGATGATATTTTACAACGATAGACATTTTAACATAGGTCCAATATTTTAATAAACGTAAATAAATAAATAACCCTGTAGCTATTAAAATACGACAACTTAATCTTTACGAAAAAGTTATCAAGTAAAAAAAAGAGATTTTTAATTTTTAAATATTTTAGAATACTTAAAAATAATAATAAAGCAAAAGTACTACATAAAACGTATTTTTCCATAATGAAAATAACGTTATTAAAAAAAAAGTAATAAATTAATAAACCTCTATTACAATCGATACGTAATTAGTTCGTAATCTACAGAATATATATAAAACGTATTTCGCAAATGGGATGATTTATTTATCTGTATAATGCTGCAGCAACAAATAATACTATACCATCGTTGACAGAAATTTCAAATGCTAATAATTCAAAGGATTCTTAAAAAAATAAATTGCAAGGTTTCAATAACTACATTAATAATTATTTTACAAAAACCCTCCCACGCACACGCACAAATATATTCAGCGATTAAATATATCAACAGGTTTAAAATAACTCTTTTTTGGTGAAGTAATATTACGTTTGGAAGTCGAAATGAAAATTTGGATAACGCATTTTTTTAAACTCGAATATAGAGAATATACAACCAATTTATATACGCTTCGAAATTATACAAACACAATCTCCCGATTGATTCGACATATCTTGTTATTTTAATATATAAATATATATATAATACAAACCGTGGCAGCATGTACGAAGAAAAGTCTACACACACATATATATAGTATGCGATAATATTCCGTATTAACGAGAAGAATTTGATTTCGAGTGAGCGATTAGCCATTGTAATGTTATATCGATATTTTCTTTCTCCTTACAAGATATAGAGTAACAACAAATTTCACGATCTTGAATCGCACTTAAATTCCTACAAAAAATAAACATTTTAATTTATTTATTTCAAATTTTTTTAAAAAGAAAAAATAAGTATTAATATTGATTAAATAATAAAATATATTTAATAAATGATAACTCAGTATTATTTTTATATTCTACTCATGTTTACAGTAATCTATACTACATGTTTTGGATCATTCACACGATATTTTTTTCTTTTTTAACGATACATTTTCCAACTTCTTCACTATCAATGTTAAGACAGGAAAGTTAAATATTCTATACTATACAGTACTGTTTAATAGTGAAAAGTTCGAAATTTCTAGATTTTGTGAATAATCCAATCACTTTTAAGTTTAAAAGATAATTGTTATTCATTAGAGTAAATTGTTTTTTAAAAAATTATTTTCATTACTTTTAGAAATTAATTTAATCAGAATATAGAATATGATGGTCATTTTTGTGATAAAGGTGGATGTAATTTAACACTGGATGAATATAAATTTTTTTATAAAGTATTCTTAATATACACACAAGCATATATATATATATATAATGTATATTTACATCCTGTCTATAAGTTCCTTTTCATCCAAAGCATTAGGCAGATCACGTTTATTTCCCAATACCAACACTGGAATCCCCATCAATTGTGGTTTATCTATCAAGCTGTGAAGTTCGTTTCTAGATGCCTCTAATTTATCAACATCGGCGGCATCTACCATATATCTATAAATTAAAATTATAAAATTGACGATTCTGCGTTTTTAATTATAAATAAATAAATTTATAGATCATTTATTCAAATAATATTAATTCTCCAATCCATCATTTAATAAAATATCACAAATATTAACATTCATAAAATATGTATCAAGTAGTTACATTACAAGTAAATAATTGATCTCGTTGGTTTAGTGGAAATTATTAAAATTCTTAAGTCTTGGTTAGAATTCGGAATCGTATAGTTTAATTTAAGCTTTTAACCTATGTCACAATGAGGTATAAAAGCCTTGCGAATTTAAAGAAAAAAGAACTTGGATGTCAGTACTAACTAAGGGAACTATTTAAAAAGCACATTACACGTATACATAAGAAGTTTATTATCAAATGTGTAAATCGTATTATCAACAATCATAACCATATCAGTAAACGTGACTTGCGTTTCTTACGTTCTGATATTAAATTAATTTTATTATTTTTGATTTGTTTATCTATGAACATTAACATTAATATGGAAATACCGTAATTTACAAATAATCTGCTCTAAAAGTTACTGTTTGATACATAAACCTAGTTTGGTGTAGATAACTGTTATTATCGACATTTTTATGAATCTTCGTTTAGAAATTATAAAACCCGCATGCCATAATAAGAAAAATCGGCAATTACACACGACAATCACTCCAACTACAATACAAAAAATATAAACAAAAAAGAATTAGGCATGCGCTTCTCTAAACTGCATGGTTACCTAACTCGAAACCACGCTATACATTAAATTTTGTTTATTATCTTAAGCTATATAATAAGAATTATGTACACGAAAATATGGATATGTATAAGAAAATGTGTTATGTGTTTCACTATATATATATATATCACTATACATTAAATAGATAAATTAGTAAAGATAAGCAGGGTTTTTATTTGTATTTTTTCTCTGCAGTTGATTTTCTTTTCTTATTCCTATATTAGTATTAATATTAAATCAAATATCGCACAGTATGAGCAATTATGTAAGCTCGGTATATGTACATATGTGTACATAAATGGGAATTGTAATTTATTTATTAAGCTGAAATATACTTGTTATAATAATAATAATAATATGAATTTATTTACAATAAAATTTTCATTTTGCCGTGATCGTTATTAATAAAATTAAAAAATAATTTTAACGAAATAATAATACTATTACCAATTTCCATACATATAGCAAAATAATATTTTATTTATTTATTACGACATGCATATCATAAAATCGTGTTTTATTTACAAAATTTGTTGGTTACATTTTATAGCGACACATTCATTAAAACAATAAGCGGTCACGTTACTTACACAATTGCATTAACACCACGGCAATATCTTTCCCACATTGAACGAAATCGAGGTTGCCCGCCTATATCCCAAACTTTAATAGTGACATTACCTTTTGTAATTTTACGCATATTAAAACCAACAGTTGGAATCATATCTTGATTAAATGAACCAGACTGAAAATAATAGCAAAAACTTGAAATTATTTTCTTTTAAATATGAATAAAATTGTTACAGTGAAGTTGCATCTTCGGAGTTAAAAATATTCACAAATTTAAACATTATTCCGATACCATTACTAGTTTCACTAATTATAAAAAAAAAAATGAAATAACCCTGTAATCGTAGTTCATTTTAGAAATGTACTTAAAATATTTTAAGTGTAAAAAATTATATTAGAAGCAGGTGTCTTTTTCTCAAAAATTTGATTGTATTTACACGATTTGAATCGAAGAGGAAATTAAATTTTTCAAATTAAACTTTATGATGAACGAATATAAAACTCTATGAAATTTTCGTATATTCAAAGAAACGATACATGGTAAAACAATGTAATTTTCTTAACATTAGTGTGATATTTACCGATATGACATTAACGAACGTAGTTTTCCCAGAACATTGTAATCCGACCAAAGTTAATTCCATTTCTTCTTTCCAGAAGAGGCTTTTAAACCAATCTAAAATTTTGTTAATTAGGGCTAGCATATTTAGAGAAATATGTACGGGCGATATCAATAAATTGTGAAAATTATGTAATTTATTGTCAAATAGTTAAACGAAACACGTAATATACATTATTTCATATAGTTACTAATTTATTCATGTTTTACTTGTAAACAATTAATAAAAAGAACTACAAGACAAACCAACAGAAAGAAAGGAATTGAATACTCCTCACGCATACAACACAATGATAAGATAAAAACAAATGATTAATTTCCATAGATTAGTATTTATTAAATTTATAGCATCTATTTTCTGATTTTCACCTATTTATGTATATATGTATATTTTAAGATATTAAAATAGCAGAAATATTTGTTTTATTTTTAATTTATACGAAATATGTTATGTACACATTGTACTCAATTTGAAACGTTCTCCATGTAACTTTAATTTATAACGGTGAATTTATCTAATATGAAATTTAATGAGGGCGTGTATTTTATTATTAACAAAATACATTGATCTTAGGATAAGTGTTACAATAAATAATATATTTTGTATGATATAAAAAATATTTTACAGCTTAAACAATTAAAATTTTAATTTTATTTATTTTAATTGAATCTAAATTTTTTACTTTTAAAAAGTGTCCGTGAAACACGACAATTATTCATATGCATTCATATGGCGTCACTGTTAATTCTAGTAAGCGTATTGCAGAGCGCAGTTTGGTTTTGTGTTTATTTTGATATTAAATATGGCGGAAATTGAAGTTTGTAGTGTTTTTCAGTACAAAAATTGATTGTGTTTTCTTTAAAATTTAATTTTCCTTATTCTTATGCAAAGTATTTAACACGTCGTATACATAAATATTTTGTTTTATGTTTTGTTTCGCATACTACTGCGTTTAAGTTCAGAAATGTAATATTATTCGGTAAGTTTATGTTACTAGCGGATAGTTGTGAAGTATGTAATATTTTATTTATCCATATTCCATATATTTTATTACTTTATTAATTTTGTTCGTTGAATTCGAATGGTGTAGCATGTAGTGACGTGTATGTTTGACATTGTATTCGAAGTGTTTCTTACGCATGTCTTACGCTGATGCAACGATGAATTATATTTGTATTTAACGGCTGGATATATTAAACCTCTGCTAAGTGTTTTTTTTTTTATAGTTCGGTACACTTAAATGTGCAATTATAGAAAATATAAATTTGAAAGTAACGTGGAAAATTGCGCGCGAACGTTATTGATGTTTAAATTGTATAGTTTTTAAACGAATTTCTATTCCTTATCATCGTATAATTAGAATTAATCGAATTTGGTTATCTTTTAAAACTTCGATTATTTATTTTGTGTTTGTTATATCGTAACGGTTATCATGGTGCTATATTTTTGCCGCGTTTTTTTCGTTTATAATTTCATCTTCCCGTATTTTACAAAATATTCAAATGGGCGCGAATATTTTATTTATATTCCATTATCGTTATACGAATTATTTTATTGTAGTTTTAATTTTTATTGTGATACACGTTTCATTTTTATTTTGTTCTCGTTATTTCAATCTGTTAATTTTTTAAATGTATGTGATTACATTATTTCTGGAACAGTATTATTAGTGTTTTGCAGCGTTATATTTGCTCTGTTTGAATCAGTTACTTCTTTTTTCATCATATAGTAGTGGAATAGTCGTTGCTTGCCGGTTTTACCATTCTACTTCTCCCTTATCGTACGGTTTTTCAGTTTTTATTTAACCAAACGACGCAATAAAACGCGCGCATTACATTAGTGAGCGTAATCCATAATATAGCTCGCCCCTCTTCGTCCCTTTACAGTTCACTCTTTTTCGTTCGACCGTTCTATGTTTAGTTCGTCGGTCGATATCACGACGTTGGTTTGCCGTTCTAGAGATAACCTCTCTGTTTCTTTTCTTTTCAACTCGTTAGTTGTTCTTACCGTCCTATCGTATACATGCTTTTGCATTAGTGGTTGTTAAGGACAGACGGTCGTGTATTATATGAATATGTGACTAGCGCTATGGCCGCTGGCATTGTGTATGTGTATTGTAAAATATTTTATCGCGCTCACTGTTTTAACTCGCCTGCTTGTATTACAAATAATGGTTGTCGGGTGATTATCGGTTATGTATTCAGATTACCAGTAAAGTTACTAATAAATTGTTATTCGTGTCATTTTGTTCTTTTTGGGTAACCCGTTCTTACATTGGGTCATTTATGCGCGTCGGCTTTTACCTTTCTTCTTAAAGTTATACGTAAAATGAAATACGAATTTTCATGATGGTTTTTATTCATGCTGAGCTGGATAAATTACCCGAGTGTTGTACTGAAAACGTTCGTCGTTTGCATTTTATTTAATTCGTAATTATTGAATCGATGAAAGATGTGGACTTGTGCTGTTCCTTAATGACATTCAATCCGTAATTGTGATACACTGGCGTTATGAAGTTTCGACTGATTATAAATTAAATATTTTTCGAAAATGCGATTGTTTGAATTTAATTACAACCTACTTCTGAATAACTATTTCGTAATTAATTTATTTTTGTATAATTTAATATTTTATTATGCTTAAATCGTTCATCCTGAAGTCCGTTATAATTATTTGAAATTAATAATTTCAAATATTACATTGTCTTTTGTACTGATTTCATTAATTCCAAGTAATTTTTTTCTTTTAATTGCAACGACATAATTATAATCCGTTTAAATGTTAAGAATGTGACTAGTTTTTAAATTTTTGTTTTCTATAAAACATTGTTTTTTTTTTATTCCCCCCTTGTTACGTGTTCTCGACTTATTTAAATAGTTTGTATGATTTCCTACTCGCTAGACGTACATATGGAACACGAATTGCGTGTTTTATTTCTCCAGTGAAGTAAATTATGTAGATTTTCCCACCTATTTATTAAAAACGTGAAAGTGTACTCGCGAAAAATCTGTTTTAAAAATTCTGGAGTTAATGTTTTAACATTGCCTTTTAAATTTTATTTAATTATATAATGGTGTGTATATAGATTCATATATAAATTTAATCAAATTGTCGTTATTGTTATATGTATTTCAATAGTCTAATTTTTGTACGTACATAGTTATTGTATATTTCTTTTTTAATTATAACGATCAGATATTTTGAGTATTTGTATAGGTTTTTTTATTTCTGCATATTAAATCAATATTAAATAAATTTTCCCTTCATATTTTTTGCACATATTTATTTCTAGTCAAAGGAAAACAGTTTTTGTTAAAATATATTAATTTGTTTGTACTTCGTTAGTTTTAAAAAATTATTTAATTTTATTCACAATTTTAATAAATAAAATTGAGTATATTTACTATATGTTCGTAAATTCATTTGCATGTTTGATGATATTGTTATTTATTACATATATGACTTACGTAGAATATATATATATATACATACATATATGCGAAATTTCAATTTTTTATTTTGAAGTAAATATTGCATTTACCAAACAAATCTCATTTAAATGTTTATTAAAATAAACTAGATTTGAACATTTTATCTTTTTCGTTTTATTGATTTGTTGTTTTTTTTCCTTTAACGAACAAGTCTCATTTTATTTTGCCAAGTGAAGTCTACTAGCCGTTGTTGGTGGTAAAATGAGAGACCTACAGCTAATCTGACTTAATCTTAGATTTTAAATAAAAATAATATACAGAAATATTGTATTAGCGGCAGCGTTGCGTCGAGCTGACATGATTGGTATGTAACCGAGCCAGTTTTATATATCTTCTTTTTTACCGGCTCTGTCGTGTTTGCGTTGAAATTATAAAAACGTTTTCCGCTCTTCAAGGTTGTATGATACGGAAGGCTAAGTTGCCAGTTCGAATATTTCGTGTTCTGTGCCATAATATTATTATTGTTGTCATTTTCTATTTATCCATTGACGAGTTGCCTGCTTTTAATTCATTCGAAAACGTTTGGAGCGTTGGGATGATTGTTCAGCCGTTGTGTATAACATGTAGTGTGGCTTGTTGGTTTCTTTTCTTTTTACGAAGTGTTACAGTGTTTTCTTATAATTGTTTCTGCCTTTTTTAATTTCTCCTTATTTAATGATTGTTTACTGATTGAGATTTTTTTCGAATATACTCGTGAAATTTATATTTATGTTTAAAATGTTTTCATCGTCTTCATAGTGTTAATATAGTAGTATCGACTAGCGATTGTTTTCATTTAATTTTTCTTGTATGAAATTAATAAAAATCTAAATCAAATGATCGCAGCTGAAGCACATTTTTATTTATTTTGTTGAGAGAATATTTTTCTTACTCGATATAGCAGCTATTTAAAGTTTTTTCCTTTAAATACTAAAATATCAAGTCTAGTTTAGAGCGATGATTTCCGTCGGAATTCAAATTTATTATATCTGAGGAGTGATCATTTGTAAATGAATTCTTAAAGTCTACATTATATTGTTGAAATTGATTAAATTTATTATACTCAAATATGAAAGGTTTGATGTGAGAGCTTTCCTAAAAGATATTTCAAATGTTCATTTTTCTTTCGCGAATTAATTGACGTTATGATTTCAGTTTAATTAATTTCGATTATATGCACCTAACGGAAAATTCGTCGGATAATATACATTTGTTTCGTATCAGTATGCTAATGAGTGTGTTTTACGCTTTATGTGTTCAGTCGGTTAATTAAATCCTACTGACACTTTAATTATGCATATTTTTAAATTGAATACCAGTAATCGTCTGTCTTTATTCGGTTATCAAATATTAACGCTTTTGTTCACGAATATAATGAAATTAAATTCATAAACGGGGTAGGTATTTACTGTGCAAACAAAAATTCAATTAGAATTCGTTCAAAGATTAATATAATTTAAGAATCCTGTAGTAAATTGCTATGAAGTTAATTTGTTTTTATAAATTTTAAATTGTTTTTCATAAATAATAGAATATTGTTGTTACTGGTGTGCAGTTGAATTATTAAAATTCTAAATGGCGGAATATTTTGCTTATTCATATTTAACATTGTACACGTACAAATTTTGGATGCATAGTTGTGTGTGTGCATATATCTGAATATTGCAAATGGTATTTGATGTTTGCGTGACAATTAAGCTTCGTTTGATATTTTTTATTTTCGGCCCATGCTGTATAAAATTGAGAGTGTTTTGTTTGAACAATTTGTTACATAATTAAATAGATTAAATGGTAACAAATTTCCACGGTTCAAGGGATATTTACGAAAAATTTGAATTTTTTAAAATGGAAACAATTTTCCACGATTTTTTTACACGTTGTCGGATAAATTTTATGTGACACTTCGTAAAAAATATAATAATTATTTTCGTACTTTAGGCGTTGCGTAAATAATATTACGAATAACTGAGTTTGGATTTTTAAACATTTCGAAATTATCTATTTGTATAATACGACATTTTGAGTCAATCCTCCCGTCGTTATTTAATAACGTAATTTCAATAGTGCGTACGTATTTGCCGGATTTTTAGGAAAAAAAATAAAAATAATTGAATATAGCAAAAATATAATTATATTTAAACAACAAAAGTGAGCATAACGCAGCATTGTATGTGATGATTAGGTTTAAAGTGTGTGCAAGACACCCTAAGTATAATATTGATCCACTTCCTATAATAGTTTAAAAGAATGACGCAACGCGTAATCGTAGATTTCATTCACGGTACCGATAGGGGACATTAATATCTCGCGAAAGATGTTACCATAGTAGCAGTTTTCGAGTTTAAAATTTTCTGCTATCAATTATAGAAACGTATAAATTGATAGTTGCTGTTTTTTTTTTTTTTTAAGAAACTTGAAATATAATTCTTTTCATCGTGAAATATTGCGCAATAAATTACTAAATTATTACAAAAATATCTAATCGAATGTTAATGTACGATAACACTAATAATAATTTACGATCAAACAGACAGTTTTAATAATGCTCGTTGACCTATAACTTGTTACGTGTGCATATAATAAACATAATCGATAACTACCTCATCGTGCTTATAGCTTTTCACAATTTTAATCAATTTGATATTAATTTTTGAATTAGAAATGCGGAGTCTAGATGTAACGTATATTTTTTAAATTTCGGGTTTGATTTTAGTGAGGCGAAATTTGGCAAATCTTTCAATAATATATGATGTCACGTATTAACGTGTTAGTTTTGGAATGTATTTTTAAAATTCTACGCGAGTAATTATTAAAATTTAACAGTAGTATTGTTATGTGTAACCTGTTTAAAAAAGATTATTATGCATTAAACATGTTTCAGTTATATAAAGAATACATTTTTATTTTTTGAATACAATACATCGTATTATTTTAAGCTATTAAGCTGTTTGAATTATTTATTCGTATAGGTATTATTTTTAAGTTCTGAAGTCTGTAGTTCTTTGATAATTCATTAAATAATTGAATAAATATATGGAATAATTAAGAATTAAAAATAGTAATAGTAATTATACTGTTAAGGAAGTATTTTTGTTTTACTGATATATCTATACTAATATACAAAACTGTAGTGTCTATCTGTGATTTGCGAATATTCTTGTTATAATCACTGCACTGTCTTACTTTTATCGCACATAAACAGAAACAGAAAATCTATTATTTTTTTTTTTTAAATTTTTGTCCGTTTTTCTGTCTGTTCTGATTTAACTCAAAAACAATTAAAGCAATAATGAAATTCGTATTACTTATAGCCTGTATTATTCGTTCTAAGCTTTGTCTCATATTGATATTTCAAATAGGAGAGAAATGCCAATAATTTAGTTTTTAACGGATGGTTATATATATATATATATATATATATATATATATATATATATGTATATATGCGTATACTATACTAATATATAAACCTGTTAAAAGAAAGAAACAGCGATATGGTATTTAAAAAAATAATTACATTGGCGAATTCGTGGATAATTTCTAGTGTCTATATATTTTCTTCAGCAGAAATCTGAAGGGATGTCGTGACCATTGTACTACAAAATCAATTTATTTTCATATTTCGGTGTCAAATTGTCTCGATATACTACTATCAATTTTGTTTTATTTTTATTTATCTATAATCCGTATTTGGCGCTTATCTGATTCAATTTATCAAGTAATTATTTCGTGTCGCTAATAGAACCAGTTATCCTAACGTCGTTAAAATAATTTAACCTCTGTAAATTTTTAATTAATAATATGTAATTTATTGTAATATTCATATTTATTTTACTTTTTATTGAAATTACAGTTGTAATATTGAACGACATAAACCAGCAAATATCTTTTTCACTGCAGTATGACAAAAAGTGACCGTTACTAATATGTAAAAAAAAAAATCAAACTGGATCTGTAGGACAAAAATGAGTGCTATTTGTAATCTAAATTTTTGACCATTATTTTTACAATTTTCATGTTCACTGCATTCTTCTTGTGTCTCTATTGCTTGTAAACATAAACAGAATATTTTTGGTAAATAGTACGTTTGCAGATATATTTTTTTTCTGTGTACCTACTCGGTCTCGGTGGACGAAAGTGTATTGATGTTGTAGTGGTACAGGCTATATTTCGGATGGTTTCTCGAGTTTCCTCACATTGTTCGCACAGTGAATCATGTGAGGTTGTGCGAAAGATAAACTCAATTCGCTTAGAAATTTCCAGCGTGTTAATTTTTTCTTAGTGTCCCAAGAATCGATGGACGAGGATTCGTGCAAGCTTTGAACATGAAGTAATTTTCCGTAGTTATTCTTCTTCCACTACTGTTAGTGAATTGCATAAGCCGTTTATGAGAATTATTCTCTACTTGGAAAAAAATGTTTTGCGGTTGTTTGTCGATGAAAAATTGTCTAAATAAAACATAAATGTATCGCATGATACATACATTATATTTGTTGGATTTGCTATATATTGCAGGTATTTGTATTTACCTCGAAAAACAGGCAACATTTCATCGATAGTTGCATACATACCAACAACGACTTTAACACACGTTGACAAACTCATCGAGAATTTCCCGGACGTGCGCTAAATTGTCCAATTTCCTTCTTCCAATTTTAGTATGCCTGTCATGAAAACGAATTGTTCGGATCAGTGTATGAAGCATCGTTTTGTCATGATTAATCGAAAAATCTAGAAAAACGTCTATGTCTACAGAATTAAACTAAAACTGGTATGAGTACTTGACGGTAGTTGAATTCAACAATTGCTATAAAACCTTGATATTCTATCTTAATCTTCATAATTTCCTCAGTAATACACCTAAATGTAGCGATGTGAGCTAAGCGCTCACCAACCTTGTCATGCGGAGTTATGAGCGTTATATCAACATTAAAATCGTTTAGAACTTATTTCATGATTTTAACTCTTCCGACTGTACATTACGTTCGATACGCATTGTGTTTATGATTTATTAGATATACTGAACGTCTCAGAACTTTCATTTCAATGAGAGCTGATCAACATTTTTCACAAGAAATACCGTCGACAGTTTTTGAATAGTCGACAAATCATAACACTAACGGAATTCCGGTTTTGCTCTTTGACAGAATTCGCTTGTTGTTCAACCGAAATCTTTCTAGATGCAAATCCCGCTAATCGTCTGTTCAAAATTTGAAGTATTATGTTACTGGTAATAGTGAAATAGTTGTGTAATAGTGCGCGCATTGTAACATGGCCTTTTTAAAAAAAGGCAATGTAAACAACTATATATATAATATATATATATATAAGTTTGAATTTTTTTCGAATTTCGTTTGAAACTTGTTGACTGCGTTTACCGCTGCGTTGTTAATTAATTCCCTGAGTGACAAAAAAGTGTGTAGTTGACTATTAGGGTATATAAAAACATTACGGTGCATACATTTTTTCTCGAATTAAAACGAAACATGTGATCTGATTGTTTTTGTGCTTCTAATTAATCGATTTATTTGCTTCATGTTATTCTATTAGTCCCAAAAATAGGACTTCGATATAATAAAAATTATTTTAATAACGTGTGAAATTTAACGTATAGTTCCGTTCGTATGTAATTACGAAAGAAATAAAAAAAATGCAAATGTAAAATTGTCGTTTTTCAAATTTTACAACTCGCGATTGACGTCATTTGTTCGCGTTGGCTGTTAAATGTTTGGCTCGTTTATGTGTATCACTTCAGTTTTGTAAATTTTCTATCCGTTTGCTATACAAATGCTGTGAAATAATAAACTCGTCTATTTTGTCTCGTGTACTTATCCCAAATATATTTTACCTATGTATTATTATATTCTTTTAACCTACAAAATTTAAGTATTTCGAACTTCAGACGCCTATCGGCGAAAACTGAAATCGAAATTACGAATTCATATTTTAAACTGCGTAACGAAACGTAAAAATAGTTTCAATTTTAATTAGAAATACGCTTATATTTTTTTTTGTATTATTTTCTAATTTATCAACAATTAAGGTTTTGAAGAATCAATCACGCAGATTGAATTTGATCATTTAACACGACCGAAAAATAAATCAAAATTTTATGATACGATCTAGATTTTTAATTTGTTAGCGATATTTAATTAATTTATACTCGTTGTTTTTTGTTATTAAATAAGATACGCGAATTTTAATGAATAAGTTCGAGCAAAATAAATTCGCGTTGATATCCAAATTCTGCTTATTTAAATAAGATTAATCTAATAATTTCTTAAAGTAGCTAAATATGCGTCTGTATTAATGTTATTGCAAAATTTGATGGCATTTACGAACAGTTTGTAACGAGAAATGTTATATTTTTTGTTTTGTTTTGTGCGAATGTTTTTTGTTTCCTCTTTATCGCTTAACAAGATTACAATGAAAGTTCTTTTTACTCTCGTGGTTTAGTCGGTACGTTAATAGTGTTATGTTTTTGCTTTAGATGTTCGTAAATAATTCACGATATATATATATATATATATATATATATATATATATATATATATATATATATATATATATATATATTTATTGTTTTTTTAAAGATATTTTTTTATCGTGTAAAAAAGTTAACAAAAATATTGATTTTTTTCAATCCGAAAGAAATGGATGGACATTAAATGGTAATATAGTTTCGAAACTAAAATGTTTGGAAATACGGACTAATTTTTTTGTCGTGTACGTGACGTCTATTAGGACAAATATTTCTTAAATTATTAAATTTCCTCTCGCTTCTATGGGATTTTTTTTTTTTGAACATTAGAAATCGTCAATATACGTGGTGAAGTCTGTTCTAGTACTTTGTTGCAAAATGTTTAATTGAAATTTTTTCCTATATACGCTAAATAAATTGGAGAAAATTTAGCCTCGAATCGTATTGCTAGTGAGTTGCCTGAAAATATACCGTTTCAGACGAGTGAAGAAATTACGGTAGTTTAATGATTATAAGTATGAGATCGACTGTTTGTCAACACAACTAATTGAAGCTCGTACTCAGAAAATCGAGAATTTACAAGAGAAAGCTAAAAAAAACCTCTAAACCATTTATCGTTAAATTACTTTTATGGATTTATGCGACAGTAACAATTAGAAATTTTTCGAACAAATTTCGATAAATACTGAATTCTTATTGTTCTTTCGATATATACATATATATATATATATATATATATATATATATATATATATATTACGAATTTTCAAATATGTTTACTGTAATTATTACGTGTAAATAAAATATAAATAATATAATTATTTTCAATACGAATACTCCGCGTTACTTCGTCCCGTTGAAATACTATATTAATATAATGTTAAGATTTGCAAAGATAACGAAAAAAAATCGATGATAACAATAATTATTATAACGATTGTTTGTCCGCGATTTATAATTTTTTCGTAATTCTCGTTGAAATAATTGCAACTTGCAACGTAATTATTGTAGACGGTAAGTTTTTATTTGCACACGTATAGATAATTTTTGGTCACGTAATTTCCTCGTTGAAAATTTCCAATATATATTTACGGATTTATTATTTTTTTTTTTTAGGCTTTTTGTATGAGCTACGAATTACTAAATTTTATTCGCACGTGGACAGTCGATGGTTATTTTTTACGCTATTACTACACTACTGATATAATTTTAGTAGCGTAGTACTGCGTATGTTCTATTTACCGGTTGTACCAGTATTTTCTCGCGCTCGCGAAAATATCAACAAAACGGCGGGGCCAACACTGCCAGAAGAACCACTTGAAATAGGGGTAAACATAATTTGCCTATGCAATTGAGTCGACCATCGCAGCAAGCCGCTGGTGTATCTGTAATTACGCCTACTGTGGCATCGTCATCAACGACTTGTTCATCATTACAGGTATCGCCCTCCAAACAGATTTCATCGCCTTTGCTGTCCTCGTCGTTTTTATCGAAAAGGGACGTTGACTCGCAGTCTGTTCTTCATTTCAATTCGAAATCGGTACCTACTTCATCAATCGACCAGGAAGGACTTCATGTATGTATGCGCAATGTCATTTGCTATTAATTTTACGAATGTTATAAAATTATTGTCAGTATACTCGAATAATGTATGTGTATTCGCTACTAATTTTAAGAATGTTGTAAATTGCGATCAATGCATTCGAAGAGCGATATATTTTTCAAGATGTCTTATTAGTTGAAACGGAATTTTTCATATTAGATGCATTACTAAACTCGAATATGATTATCCTTATGTAAGCGACTCTATCCTACCCTCTAATTTTGATTTAAGTATTCTGTCATCTCTATTTTCACTCTCGATAATAGAATTTGTGTAAAACAAATAATCCGTTGTTTTTTTTTTTTTTTTGCTAAATTCTAGAATTTCTTGTCTGCTTACGTTTATATAGAAACTATATAAAAGTCAAAATCTGGTCTTTTCAAAAATAAATTTTCGTAAAATACGATCGCGTCTAATGTATGAATTGTCTTCTTTTTTTTTTCAATATTACGGATAAGTGCAAACAATTTAATCGATTAGATTGAAAAATAAATAATAAATTATACGATTTCGTTGTTTTCAACGATGGTAGTAATATTAACACATTTTTTAACAGTGATTATGTATATACTCGGTTTCATTAACACTTTTTTTTTTTTAACTTACAACACTGCTTATAAAATATATATATATTTTTTTTCTTTAAAAAAATGCAAAATATATAATGCAATGTTTTGTTTATTTTATTATATTTAATTTTATATTTCAGTAAACAAATTACACGACCCTCAGTTTTATTTTTAATAAGTACGTTATTCGATTGTATGTTTTGTTCATAAAATCACTACTAATACATCAGCATTATGTTTTATATTATATCGATTAAGCCTATTTAATTTTCCATACCTATGCTCGAGTTTTCCAGCATTTTTTATCATTTCCGATCTTTTTTTGACGTATACAGTTTTTGATTTCTCACCTTTAATCATTTCTAACATTTTTTTTTTTTTTTGTAGAATGTGGAATGTAGTGATTTTTATTAAATAAACAACAAAAAAGAAGTTAAAAACACTAAAAGTTTTTTCTTAATGATAAATTACAAAGCTTTTCGGCTATTAGGTCATTCAAGTGAATATTTAAAAAGTTTAAAAATATAAATTTAAGATTATACGATTCACAAAAATCAGCAGAACAGTATTAATAAAACAATCTGTCAGTGTATGTGGTAAACAGGACAACCAACAATCAGTGATATAAAATCTTTTACATAGCAATAGCCAGAAAGATAAAAAATAATTGAAAAACAGTTGTCCCATATAAAATTTATAGTCGTCAAAAAAAAAAATAAAATAAAAAAGTTGAACAACATTAAATTTATATATAAAAAAAAGCCAATAGCCAGTAAAATAAAATAATAAAAAAATTAAAAAAATAGAAAATAGTTCAATATAAAAATTTTCCAATATACTTCTTAGAATTAATTCTTCATCCAAATTTATTATTGAATTTAATAAAATATTTTTATCTTTTTCTTTTATTATTTCCATTTTTTCGAGTAGTTTTCTTATTTTAAAATGTTTTTCTGTATGTCTGATTTATCGATATTTTCGTTTTTGCGATATCGGCTTCGTTCTAATAATAATGAATTTTTATTTGTTATTATAATATGGAAAACTCTTTATAGTTTATAATAATGAAATGATCATTACAATATCACTAGTGTATCGTTTAACGCCTCTTTGAATTATTATTATTATTTTTATATTACTTTTGATGATTATTCATTGTTATTATTGCGTGATGATATGACATTCAACGCAAGTTCTTCATTAATGTGATAATATGGGAATGAATAACGATGATTGATTATCAAAATTGAAATAATAATGCCATAATTATATATTAATCTCTCGCATTTTAACGATAAAGACGATATATTTATCTAATTAGCTGAAGTGTTTTAACACCTTTTTCCAATTTTATCTTCTTTTACATGTATCTATTTTTTTTTTTTTTATTTAGCAATATTTCGAGAAGTAACTTTTTTTAAAGCGAGATAAAATATTCCTAAAATTTTAAAGAAAGAAATAATAATGTGGAAACGTTAATAGTTATTAAAAATTTCTTTAATCGATTATTTGCACAGGTTTTTTTTTTTTATAATCATTAATGCAAGTATTCTGAGAACTATATCTTGTTGTTGTACACAATAAATAAGTGTTTTTGCTTTGTCCTTTATTAATATCAATTCTTATTTTAAGCAGTATACGATTGAATATGTCAGAAACTTATTTTTTAAAAAGGAAAAATGTTTCGTAATGACCGGAAGGTTTCTTTATAAATTAAAAATTCTAACACAGCTGACTGAAAAAAATTCGACACTTAAGCATTCGAAAAATTTTTGTTTATATATTTGATTCTAGTTTGAAAATATTGTTCATAAAACGATAAAAAAAAGTTTTATAATCCGTGTTTAATCTCGTATAGTACTTTTAAAAACATTACTTTTTTTTATTAGTATTATCATGCTGTACTATATTAATATTTCTATTAAATAACTTATATGTATTGATAAGGAGGAAAATTGGACAAATGTGTGGTCATACTCCAGTTAGTCTAGTCTCTTTACATTAGTAACTTAATAATTAATTGTCAGGATAGAGCGACGTTTAAGTGATATTATTCCCAGTATTCAATACTCGGAACTGTTTCAATAATTATTTCTCGTGCGTTGCAACAATGTAAATCTTTCTAAGTACCGGTAGGCTTTCACAATGACGCGTGAAGGACGCCGTTCTATCGTTTCTGCAGTCCGTGTGTCCGAATAGGTTTAATAATTTGATCATATAGTAGTTTGCATTCCGCATCCATCCACTAATTATCCATTACAAACCCGTACTGTGTGCTTAATTTGCAAAATTTTCATTTTTACTTGCATCTTTCATCGCATCCAGACATTTTGTTGTTTAAAAATGTTTGTTCTATATGTACAATTTTAAAGAACTACAAAAATTAATACGGATAAAATAAAAACTTAATTGTATATACATATAAAATCAAATTTATTTATCGAGAACTTGGTCGAAAATTACGCTTACTTTTGTTAAGTATAAACACCAGTACATCGAAATAGTATAATTTCTTTGTATTTTATATATATTTGTTCTTTATTATTTTTAAAAAATAACAAATTTCAACATATTTATCAACATGCGAGCAGTTATTTTGTTTAATGAATGATTCTTTTTTTTACCTTTTTTTTTTATTTTATTATTTTATTTTTTTAATTTTTAGAAATCTTTTCCGGGTCAAACAAATCATTTCGGATACCATTTTGGTTACCCGCGCCACAGACCAATTTCTAGTACAAACAATAGTAACGCTTCCGTTTCTGTTGTAAGTACTTCTATTTCAAACATAAAAATGTAACTAATTAGTCCGACATAACAGTTTATTCGTATATTCTTTTTGTTAGAACCGAATTGATACCGTTTGCGTTTAAAATCAAGCTCTCAAATATATATATATATGTATATTAAATGTAATTAATTATCTAGGTTGGTAAGTGAATTTTTGGCGATAAGTAATGTCTTTATTAATTAAATTACTTATTAATTAAAATAAGTTTCTGGAATTTAAAAATAAAACGTTTAGTAATTCTTGTAAATAATTGTTTCTCTTAGAATGGCTTCCCAATTGAATATAAGAAATATCTATTTTCATATATCCCACGACCAATTCGGAAGTATACATGTTTGAAACCGTGTACAGTGTTAGTGATGTTAATAATAGTTTTGATATCTAAGTTATTCGATTCATTACATTCTTATTAACATATTAAAAACTATGGACAATCAACTAAGAAGTACTGTAGTAGGCAAATTTTTAATTTTTTCGCGTACTCCTTCAGATAATAATGTATAATTTTGAAAGCGGAAGTACTCATCGAAATAAATTATCTGTAGTTTTTTGGTGTACTAAAATTTATAATTTTTGCGTTAAAAATTGCTAATATGTAACTGAAAAAGAATGATAATTCTATTAAAATAGCGTTAACTGTATTATTTCGCAGTTATGAATTTCTAAGTTTGTATCAAAAATCAACAATGTTTAACGTACAGTTTTTCACGAATTAAAAAAAAAAACAAACATGTTTTATTTTATCGTCGTTCCAACTGACTCATTTTGCATATGACTTATTTATTCGGAGTTTTTCAAACACATTTTTAACTTAGACGAGAATAAAAGTAAAAATAGAAAAAAAAAACATTTTATTAAAAAATAGGTGTTATATTATGTTTCATCTAAAATATTACTCCGTCTTTTTTTTTTATCGAACATGCTTCACAGAGGTTAAAATCAGAATCTATCCAGCTATTATGTAAGTAAAAAAAAAAGAAGAGAACTACGCGTCGATTTTAAACTTTACAATAACCGCAGCCTTTTGATTCAAAAATCGACGATTGATTTTATGACGAATATTAATTTCGATTATTTTTTATTTTCAGACTGTAGCAGATCATCGAGTTCGTCCTCAGCTTAATAATTGTGTTTCAACAGCGGTTTCTGTGATCACTAACATTCCTCCTCAATCTCGAACTCCTGCATCATCATCATCATCATCTGTCATACTATCGGCTTCTAACGTTGACAGTCCTGATAATACTACTACGATAAGTAACAGTTCCCAAGACGTTTTCGTCGATAAATTACGGTAAGTAAGGTTTGAATTTGTACTACGTAGCAATAATTTACTTTCGAATCGTCCATAAAATCGGATTATATTAACTTAGGTAATTGAAAAATAAGCATAAAACTGGTATTAATGATGCAAAAGATATTAATAGTTCTCAAAATACTTAAAAATTTCTTATATTGTTACAACGCGATATTTTAAACGGAATTATATGTGAATGAAAATGTTATATATATATATATATATATATATATATATATATATATATATATATCGTTCTAGGTAAGAAAATGCTGATATGAAAATCTGTTTATGTTTCTGTTTATTTTTCACTAACGCTTATTACTTCGATTCTTAAGAATTTTTCGACGTGTTGTAATGTTGAAATTCGTAATTTTATATCCCAATATTCTGAGTAGGAAAATTACAGATTTCATTTTGTAATTCTTTTTATATAGAATTGTCAAACTATTTTGTATTTCTGTTTGACATACGTCTTGTTAATGTTATATCGAGGTTACCTACTCAGTTGATGTATTATCCAGTGATATATGCTAATTTCTTAGTTTCCAGTTAATTAGTTTTAAGTTAAGAATTATTAATTTCGTCTTCGGTTTACTTATTACATTTAATTTTCACTTATGTTTTTTTTTTTTAATTATTTCTTTAATGAAGCTGGAAATACTACTAAGCTTGTGATATATTTGTTGGGCATCTTTCACATTTAATTTCAAAATATTACGTATTCGCTGACCGTATTAAAGGAGATGATGATTATACGTTCTTTCATCGTTTTCGATCTTACTTGTAAATTTCAATATCTTATCCGTGGTTGTTGTTATCTAATCGTCGAATTTTTAAAATGAAAACTACGTAAAAATTTGTTACACCCAACGTTTCGAAGATACTCGATTTTCGAACCAAACTAAACTAACGATTTTTTGTAATTATCTAAAGCGTTACGACAATGGTAGTCTGGGAAACTCGGTATACGAAAAGAGCACCAATAAATTATCACAAAAGCTCGATGTAGATTCTTGTTAATTGAAAGAGAGACAACAATTGCACATGATGAAAGTTTGGAAAAGAAATCACATTAAAATGACCATTATGTTAAATGTTTATGATCATAGAGTTGCCCGGATTTATTTATAAAATTAGCACCTCAGGTACTAAACTAAAGAAGAAAGATTTTTTGGGGAATGTATTTCTTAAAAAGGTACCACAGGCAAAATTAGATCGGACTTTTAGGCGTAACAATATCACACCTGTTTTTGCAACCCGTAAGAAGATCAAATACCTGGCCGGTAAAGTGAACGATGAAGTTCTAGAAGGATACAATAAAATTCTTTATTTGTGCGGTCCCAGTTACACATGTTAACAATTGTGACTGAAAGAAGAGAGAAACATATGTTGATTGCAAACACAAAGGAGTAGATAAATCAGAAATAGCCGAAATTGCCCCCATAAAATTATAAAATTTTGAAATTTTGACAAGAATTGCAAAATAAAATAATGGAATACGAAAGACCACCGAAAATTATAAACCTTCAAATATAATAGAGTAGTCGTGTTCATATTTTTTCCTATACAATCTAAATCTATTATCGAGCTCCCGACTCTCTTCGAAATTTTATATGAAAATATAATCTTTGAAATTATTGAATTTTGTGTTAAAAATTTACGAACTATTTACATTGATGTAAATATTATTTTGATGTCTACATAGATTTGATCTTTCCTTTCTTCTTATTTTTATGTAAGAAAAATCATATTTGATTTTTGTTAAAATGTATATATATACGCGCGCGCGCGCGTGTGTGTGCGCGCGCCGTGATGATATAGTGCTCGATTATCAACTCAGCGGTCTGGGGTTCGAAACCAACTACCGGCAGAAAGTTTTTCATCATTATATAATTTTTAATTATCACGGAGGAGGCAGTGGCACCATACTCCGTATAACATCATATGCGCGCATCTGCGTTGCATATAATTAGTGTCCTGAACGCTAGCCCACTTTGTATGTAAAAATTAAACATACAATGACTAGTCACGACGTTCGGCGACAAACAATAAGACGATGATACACACACACACATATATATATATATATATATATCATATACACCTAAAATTAAGAATGTTAATTTAGTAAGATTAGATTATTGAAAAAAAACATTCAAATTGTGAAATTTAAACGATTTTCCGTTATAATATGTCTATCTCTTATTTAATTAAAACATTTAATGTAAAAGCAAAAGTTAACGTTCTGGAAAAATGCGTCGTACCAGTTTTGATATACGGTTGTCAAACGTGGTCTATGAAAGCAGCACATATTGACAAAATCAGTCGTGTTCAGAGAGCAATGGAGAGATCTATCCTTGGAATTCGAAGATTGGACTGAATTCGTTCGGAAACTATTAGGTATAAAACTAAAATGAAGGACATTGTGAAGTTCGCAGTCAGCCTGAAATGGAACTGGGCCGGTCACATGATGCGTCGAGATGGTTTGGCCGCAGATGCAACCAAGTGGATTCCATATTACAACAAACGAAGTGTAGGCAGACAACCGTTACGATGGGCAGATGGGTTCTACTTGGTTGCGATTAAGCTCCGATAGAGCGGAATGGAAGAAAATGTGTCAATTATATAGTGTCCTTAATCATGGTTAATTGTATGGGTATATGGTATTTTTGTTATGTGTTTCATCATTTTATTAATAGTTTCATGGGTGAGAGGCCTTCGGCCAATAATTGGCGAAATTATAGGCTTTATTTATTTATTTATTAATGTAATTTGTACAAATTTTAACTGCACATGCGCTAATTAAAACTAACGGGCAAACTCTTATTACATTCTGTAAAAATTGAATAAGTTTAACTATTATTGTTGAATTCGGAATTCGAAGTTCGCTGGTATAGGTACATTTTTTAATTGTTGGATTAAATATTTGCTAGCTCTCTATATAAAGAACGAATATAATGCTCATGATAAATAATTAGAAAATGTTCAAATTCGAAAAAGAATAGGTACAAATAATCCATGCAATCGCATTAATTTGTTATCTGTTAAGTATTATTTGTTAAAAGATATATTTAGATTAAAGTAAAGAAGGTTCTGTTTACTCGGAAGTTGATTATATACATTGTGTAAACGTTTGTCATCAATGAAGTATTGATGGAGGTATGTGCAAGTGCCATTTCTTCCGTTATTATCCGTGGGTACACATATCTATACTAATCTATACTTCTATACTAATATATAAAACTAGTTGTCCGTGATTTGAGAATATTTTCATTATAATCACGGTTTTGCTCTATTTTTACCACACATAAAAAAAAAAATTGTTATGTTTGTCTGTCTGTCTGTTCAGATTTAACTCAAAAACTATTATAGCAATAATGGTGAAATTCGCGTAGCTTATAACCTATATTATCGGATTCGTTGTAAGCTTTGTTTCACATTAATATTACAAATGGGGTAGAAATTACAATAACTTAAAGTTTTAAAATATCGTTTTACTTTTCTTTTAACAGTTTTATTTATTAGCCCGATCTCTGGTAGATCGTTTCACCTAAAAACGGGAAACGGTAAGCGGGACGACTACAAAACATATGTTTATACATACGTATATATACGTATACTATACAACGACAACGAAACGTGCAACACCCGTTCGTTATTTCGGCTACACTTCTAATGCTATATATATATATATATATATATATATATATATATATATATATATATATATATATATATATATATATATATATATATATATATATATATGTATGTATGTATATGTATAATACGTCTTCACTAACCGATCATTATATATATCTACAATATATATATCCCTCTGTTCTGAATTTTTGCTTTCGTGTAATAAAAGAAGTAGACAGCGTTATTGTATTAAAAAAATAATAATTACGCAGACGAAGGAGTTCTAGTAATAAAATAAATTTAATCACGATATAACACATGTAATTTATTGAAAAGTGATTATTGTTTAGTATTATATAGCATGTATATATATGTATGCCTGCCTGTCGATTTTATATTGCATTATTTTTTATTCCAGGTGTAAGCAGTCAGACTGTAAACCTCAAAAAGAAGAGTACGTACCTTCCTTTCCTTTAGAATATCAGGTACAAAATATTATTATTATTACTATGTATATACTTAATAACGTGCCCATTTGTCAAATATTATGATCGTGTCTACCACTTAAACGTTCCGCTGATTTATTAAATTAATTGTCGTATCCGGAAATATTCGTATTATTATTTTATTTAAATTTATCCGAACTTACGGCTATATGAGACTTCCAAACTCAAAAGTATGTGCGCTTTCGCATATACGTGTAAAACAAAAAAATATGATGTGTTTGCGAAAGAGTGTTTGGTATATTTAGTTTATGATGAAACTGACTTATTACATAGTTGCTCGTGAATTGAATGTTTTAACGCACTAATTAAGCTTCTAGTTATTTGTAGACATCATTGATTGATTCAATGCATGACAATATAGGTACATATATTAAGTTATAACTAGTGAACATAAAAGTTAACTTATATTCTGTTATTGTTTAATACAGTATTTTATTAAATTATTGGTAGTTATCTCGTGTATTCTTTTTTCTGCTCGAGGAGAACGGTGTCTTCTATATCAAATTTCACGATTTCTACCCCTATGCGATATGAGATCTATATTGTACATTAATAAAATTCTAATATTGGTTATAATGTTACGTTATCCTACATGATATACCGGAATTTTCATTTATGTTTATGAAATAAATTAACTTTGTAAATGCCGGACAACGTTACATCATATAGTGTAGAATATCGGATGATATTAAACGAAAGTGTCCAATTGGTTTCACCGTTTGTCTGTCAAATCTTGTGAGCAATTTCTTTCTTTTAATGTATGTTGCTATTTTGAATAAAAAATTTTTTGGACACAATACGAAAAAACAGACTATCCTACAACGAATACTAGGATGATATTGTTTCCTTTTCGGTGGACGGATGGAATAAAAAAAAAATGACTGTACTCAGATTGGTTGCAGCATGTCGGGAAGAGTGGAGAAAAGTGGTACAAACGATTTCGTGTTGTTTTTATATAAAAGTCAGAAGAAGAACTATTTTAATTTTTTCCTCTCTGAACCTGATCCTTTCCATTATCTTTCTATTCGTAATATGTTCTCCATCCATGACATTTTCAATATTTAGCGTTAGCATTGCATTCAATTGACTCTTTCCCCTGATTTAAA